>VDFB02032657.1:0-13364 GCA_007258455.2 Sequoia sempervirens
TTGTGCTTGTTCCTTTCTAGCTTTGATCTTGGATTCCTTTTGAGACTTTTTCTTACCTGGAATCTTTGAGGTCTGGAAGTCTCCCCTTGGAGCAGGTGTCTCGACTTGAAGTTGGTTGCTTTGAACTTCCTCCTGCTTGAACTGGGTTGATGCTATTACTTTGGATTTCCTCTTTGAATTCTCCAATTTGTGTCGAGAAATTGTCTAAGTATGGAGATATGTTTGGAACACTCTCCTTGTCACCATCTGATTCTGATTGGAAGCTTGTCTTTAATTCTTCAGGAGATGAAACCCTTCAAGAAGTCTGGATATTCTTTCAAGCGTCTTGAATTTGGAGAAGAATGCCTCTGTGCCTTCGCCACAATGGAGGAAATTGGAATATCCTCTGTGAAGTATTTCCCAGACTTAGCCAAATTTTGGCTATTTTGTAACACCTTCATGTGGACCATTCAACATTTAGCCAAGGTTTTGGCCATCTCCATGCTCGAACGAACTTTGCCTGTGGATTTGCCTTCAATTCTGAATTTGGCTTGTGCTAAGGATTTTATTCATTTCTTCTTTACTCCTCTTCAGCCTTCCTATTTTCTATCCAACACTTAGTGAATTCTTCTCCCCAAGGTATCAACACTTAGCCAATTTTCTGAGTTTTAGCCAATTTTCTCATCCTCTCCTTGGGCGGACTTCACATGAGCTTGGACGTTTTTCTTCAATCAAAGTTGGACTTCATGATGCTCAAGACATTTTCTTATCCAGGTCAGACTTTATTTTGCCTTGAACATGCCTTACAAAGGTTTGGACATGCTATGCTTAGGCAAGGTTGGACTTTCTCATGCTTGTGCCATCCTTTTTCCCTCACTCCATTTGGCTTGAAGCAGACTTGCCACCATTCCACGCCATTGCTTCTTCTTTGAAGATTCGCCTCGTATCGTCATCCACCTGCAAGAAATAAAATAAACAAATTCAGATTTTCTCTCCTGAATTTTTACCACTCTCTCTCCTGAAGTCATGGTGAATTTAATTTTGCCCTTCGGATTTTATCTCTGGCCGGCACAAATTATTTTCCTCCAAAACATCTCTGGCAAACTTCATTTTGTCCAAGGCATTGAAAATAAATTATTAAAATATTAAAATATTTTAATTTATTCCAACCCGTCCGTCTTCGACCCATGGCTATTTCGATTTTCTCTTCATTTTTCTTGGCTAAAAGTGTATTTTCCAATTTTGTTCTCAATTTCGTCTAGCCAAGTCAAAACTTAAGCCATTCCGTCAAAAAATTTATTGCCAGATCCATATTTTTCTTTGCCGAGGCAAAATTTTAATAGCACCGAGCCTATTTTCTTCTGCCAAAGTCAAATTTTCTCTTGCTCAGTTGAATTTTTTCTAGGCAAAATCCTCATCCGAATGTCTTCATCAGGCGAATTTCTTTGACGCTTGACAAATTCTTCTTCCTTCTGGCCAAGGGCGATCCTTCCTTTCTCCTTGCCTTGTGCATTTTTCTTTGGCCAAAGTCGTCAATTTCTCAACATTTTCTCCAAACAACCATACTTTAGGCAAATTTAATTTCTTTTCCACCTTTGTGTTAGGCACACTTCGTTTTATTTCTTGCCATATCCCAATCTTTTTTAGCATTTGTCCTCCCAAACTTGGCACTTAACCTCTTGAGGACGTCATGATTCTTAGCCAAAATCTTCATTTTTCATCTTTTAGCCTCTATACTTAGGCAAATATTCGAACTTTTCCTTGGACTAGGCATCAACACTTAGCAAAAATCATTCTTTTCCTTTCATGTGCTTAGGCGGACTTCCTTAGCCTTTTGGACAAATATGGCGGACTTCTTTGACACCTTGCTAGCCCCTTCCAAGTGTATGGCGGACTTCATAAGTCTTTTGGACAAACATCTTGGACGTCCCTCTTTTCTAGGGCGGATTTTAAAGCTTCTTAGCATTTGTTTCAACATTTTATCCTTGGAAATGGTCTCCACCTTTTAGGCTTTCACACTTAGCAAAAAATTTCGAAATTCCCCTTGGTAGGCATCAATACTTAGTAAAAATTTTGATTTTTCCTTCTTCTACATGCCTAGGCGGACTTTGAATGGTCTTTAACCAAGTCCCACCTTTCAAGGGCGGACTTTAGAGCTTCTTTGCCAAAGTGTGGCGGACTTCTAAGGCTTTTTGGACGTCCCTCTTTGAATATGGCGGACTTTAGAACCTTTTGGCACTTCCTTTAAAGTGGATGGCGGACTTTCTAGGATGTTTGGACAAGTCTTCAAGCACATGGCGGACTTTAGATGGGTCTAGGATATGCTTGGGCGGACTTTAGAGGAGTATAGGATGAGCATGGCGGACTTTGAAACTTCTTGGCACCTCTTCCTTTGATGCATGGCGGACTTTGGAGGATCCTAGGATGAGTGCAAGGCGGACTTTCTATGTCTTTTGCCATTTTTCCTTAGTGCTGGGCGGACTTCACCAGCCTCTAGACATCTTCCTTCATCCTTCTTTCATGGCGAATTTCAGAGTTAGCCATTTATTTCATGAATTTCATCCTTTTTGAGCTGATTTCCCATGATTTTGACCTTCAGATCTGATTAATTTCGAACTGATTTTCCAGAATTTGAATGTTTTTGGTCTGATTTTTTCATGCTTTTTGACTGTTTTTCCAGATTTTTCAATAATTTTCCAAATTTTCTCTTTGATTTTCTAAGAGTTCTATCAAGTTTTTGGAACTTCTGAGTGCGTTTTTGGAACTCGGGACCTTCTAAATATAGAAGCTTTCCAAAAATAGAAAAAGCAAACCCTAAAAAATAGGGAACCTTGTTTGGTCCTCAAAAATGCCAAAATGAAAAGCGAAAAAGCAAGATTTCTAAAAATAGGAAGTGTCGACTACCGAATTCATAGGCAATCTTCGCTTCCTAGGGCCTTCCGAGGCCTCCATGACGCCTACGACTGATTCAAGCATGAATTACTTACTTGGCTTGGGTAACCTCGGTAAGCCGACTTGAAACTCAAAAAATGATGACTCAAATTGTAAAGACTAGTGATAAGGTTTGCAGCCAGAGGTGTTTAAACAGGGGGTCCCCATTTGCAATGGGGCTATGTGTGAAATGGTCACAAATGGGTCCAATTGCCCAACTCTCTAGTTTCCAAAAGAATGAATCTTTCAAGGTTCGTGGAGTTCTTGGAGGGCAGCGAATTGTTTCTTTGATTGATACTGGAGCAACACATAATTTTGTTGATGGAGTGGTTGCAAAGAGAGGACTCAAAACTGAAGAATTTGAAGGATTTAAAGTCGTGGTAGCTGATGGGTTTCATATCTCTTGCAATCAAAATATTTCTAACCTATCTATACAACTGGGTAACTATGAAGTCAAAGACGACTTCTATGTTGTTAGCATTGGGGATATGAATGTTGTGCTTGGAATTCAATGGCTGCGATCTCTTGGAGAGATCTCTCTAAATTTGCAAACAATGGAGATAAAGTTTCAATCAGATGGAAACACGGTAGAATATTTAGTTTGTAAGTGTCCACCTACGTTGGTACATTATAGTGGTATCAGAGCGGTCTCCTACCATCCTTTTGGGTTAAACAAACACTCAGTGAATCAACATCTTGCATCATTTGAGTGACTAACACTTATTAGTTTCAGTTATGGGTTACTTTAGTATTGAAGGAAAATCTAGGGAATATTTGGAATGGGAAGCCATCAAGCTCAGGGAAGGTTATGAACAGGAAGTCCCACGACTCTTTGAGGACTATTAGAGCATGCCAGATGATTTTAAAGCATAGTACTCTCTTAATAATTATTTGAACTTTGTTGTCACCTTGAGTCTTGGAAAGATTGGGTTGGTAAAGTATATTAGGAGGATGTATAAGGAAAAAATTTCATCTAAAGGGGAAAAATTCAGTCATGGGAAAGATGTTGCAATGAGCAATAGGATTAGTCTTCGGTATGATACACGCCATGGTTCAGTGCCTATTGATGGGCACAGTGTGAGCAAGTATGATGGAACCTCCAATTCATATAATGATGATGGTTCTACATCTAAAGTCAATGTACATGTTACAAGACCTCCTAAAATGAGTAGGAACTAAATGAGAAGACAAAATCTATGCTTCTCATGCAAAAGATTTCAGGAGCCTAACCACCTATGCATGGATGAAAAGGTGAAAAAACTTGAAGTAGAAAATTCAATCAGAAAAGAAGAGCAAAAGGAACAGTCAACAGATTTGAAGTTCAATAAATTAGCAAGTAAGGATCCAAAGAATGATTTTTACGATGTTAAAGTAAAAGAACCACTAGATGCTACTACAAGTGAAGTGAACACGAAATTCTACATTGGTGATGTAGAGATTTTTCTTAATCAGCCGCATGAAGGTTGGACTCACTTCATGATCCATTATTTGAACATAGCATTACCTCACCAGCTCAACATCGTAATTGCAAGGAATCGGATTGTGAGTTGGGTGTCTTGGAAGATGTTATTGTCAAGGCACATGAAGAAACCACAAAAGGGTATGACAATGATTCTGATTTTTGTAACAGCAGTCATATTTCTCTGCATCATCATGAGATAGCAGCCATTCCATGTGAGGACGATGGATGTGTGGAGTTCCCTAACATTGGCACTCAAGATTTGGGTGTTAAAAATGAATTATGTGATGCGGATGCAAGCCACAACAAGTCTGATTTTGTAAATCAGACCTTAGAAGATGTGGACAAGACACAAATTTTGTGTGATGGGTGGTTACAAAGAGCTGAGAGGGCAAAGTTATTGGCTGCCCAAGCAAAACAGCATTTGCAAGAGGTCAAGGAACGTTGCAACTAGCTAGATCAAGCAAAGAAGCAGAGTGTGTCACACTTCAGATCTCTAATTCTTCCAAGAGAAGAATGTGTAGAAGTTGAGCATGCAAAGGAGGAGCGTCTTGAGGTAAGAAAACAAGAAGAATATGCAGTTATGTGTGAACAAGAGAAGAGGTATGATTCAAAAAAAATTATTGGTACACATAGCTTGCATCTTGAGTCTCATGAGATACCTCTAGTTGAGAGCCCATTTAAGGCTCAAGTCCTAGAGTTAGGTGAACAAGTGGATTATACATTTAGTGGATCAGCCACTAATGTCATTACTACACATGTAGATGGAAATATGGGTGTGTTAGTTTTGTATGGGTCTGTAAGCATCTATGACATACTTAGTGAAACATAATCCGTTCATGTTGATGGCTCTATGCAAAGTGTGTAGCTGCTCTACTTCAAAGATTTGTGTTGCATGCCATGGAGATTCTTGTGCACAATTTATATGGGGATGATTGTTAGTTTTGGGATCCAGGTGGTGACAAGCTTGGCACAATAGTGTGGTTGGATCCCGGTGAATTACTTCACCACTCTCAACATGGTGAAGGTTATGTTAGAGTTGCGCAATGCAAGTCAGCGGGTAATGAGTATGGCAAACTTCCATTCTGGCTATGGAATCCAGGGATCGATTTGGCTGGTGGATTGCTTCTTTCTTTTATCGGGGTTGACCTAGTTACAAGGTACAATGGTATCATGTTGACACCACAGGACTTGGATGAGGCATTCTACAAGATGATCTAGGATCCCAACATTCAGTTGAGCATTGTTCGTGGAGTTTGGGATCCTTTTCGTGCACCAGGATTCCAGACAGAGCTTACTAGTGACTTACATAGCATGTACAATGTGTAGAGAGCCTACAGTTACATTTTTTATTTACTTGTACATGAGCTGATATTGATGCACAAACCTAGTGCTCATGAGTTAGATAGTTGGTATGATGTTTATCTTCGTGCAGTAGTGTTTATGCTAGTGCTATAAGAGTTGGTTAGAGATGTGTGGGACATTTCACAGTTCTTCCTTTGGGCCTCCAGTGGAGTGGAGTTTCTTTGTGGTGGAGATTGCTTGGGGACAAGCAATTTCAAGGAGGGCGGACTGTAATGTCCCCATTTTCAAGAGCATCAGAGTTTGGAAGATTAGCCTATCATTTGACCCTCGTAGGCTAGTGTTGTGGATTAGAGGGTCTAGTTTGGGCGTCAATGAGACCTTCAGATGGCAGTTAATAGTGTTTTCCTCTCTAGATCGTTGGTATATTCTGAGGCTAAGTTATTCAGGGGATTCTGGCTTCATTTGTATGTACTTACTATTTATAGTAAGTCAGCGTGTTGATAGAAGCCAACCTTACTATTTTTAGTAAGGCATCCAATTGGACAAAGGTAGTAGTGGGTAAGCCGGTGGCAAAGTCAGAATTGATGAATGATGTTTATTTATGGAGTTTTAATTATTATTAAAGTAAAGCTTTAATAATCATTAATTACTAATTAAAAGTGCACATCATTAAATATTATTTGACTTTATTATAAAAGGTTATTTAATGAGATGTATTAAAATCAATTATTAAAGTGCATTTATGATGTGTTGGGCGTCCACTTTGATGAGAAGATATAAAGTGCGAAAAGCAAATATATTTTAATGATATTAAATGATTAAAATGCCTCTTGGAGAAATTGACCTAATTGTGAAGAAGCTTTGGCTTTGGAGAGAAACCTAGGGTTTCGCTGTAATTTCAATCTTGGAGAACGTAGCCTCTCTTCGATTGTGCTACCTACAGGTGAGGAAGATTAACCAAGGGTTGCAGGTTATTAGTGGCTTCACACGGAGGTCACATTTGTGCATCATTGAAAAAGATTTCAGAAGTTTTCACAAGGGTTTGAATAATATTGCAAGTTAGAAGTTATTGTACCCATGGTATAGAACCCATATAGTACCCATGAATAGTACCCACGCTACAGTGCTAGGCATTCATTATTGTGGATTCTAAGCATTCGTTGGGGTTTTGCAGAGGTCTAGGAACTGAATGAGTTACAATTTGAGTTAAGCGATTCCATGAGACCTGGTGTTTGCTGCTGCTAAGGAATTTTGTGCAATACTGGAGGTTATTCTGACATTTCAGACTTCTATGCATGCTGTTCCAGGTCTGAGACTTCCTTATATTCATTGTATCTTGCTTGAACTGTCAAATCCCTCACTAGTTGTTATATATCTCAGTCAGTTCAGTTTAACAGAGTTAGAGGGAAGTCTTGTAAGTTGTAACCTGATTATAGATTGAAAATCTGAACTTGTCTGGGCTGTGGTATTTCTGAGTTGTTTAGTTGTCCGATTTTCCAATTGTGACACTCAGAAATTAGTTGTAAGGGGTCTGCATTAAGGTTTGGTCTGTGATTGGAATTATGATGAACTGCTGTACCTTTTATAGGTCTTGTAATTGCTCAGTATGGGTGTTGAGACTGAATGTTACCAGTCTGATATAAGAACTTATATACTACTGTTCATGCTAGAGTTCCCTTACAATTTATCTGTTGCATTCAATATTCAGTAGTGATCTCAAGGGAACTGTAAATGCATTTTGAATATGTCTATGATGTTCAGTATGTATGTGAAGATCAGATTTGAGAAGCCAATGTAATGAATTCTATGCTCTTGGAAATCAGTTCAAGTCACATGTGCAAACTCAGTGAAATTTGGGACTGTACAATCATTCAAAAATCAGATTTGTAAGTTGATGGTTCTATTTGAGTATATCCCTACTTGCAAGTATATGTGTCATTTTATTTCCTGGCAATATACCATTTGAGAATCAAAAAACCAAATATTTTATGATCAAATATTCAAACAAGGTAGAATATTTAGTTTGTAAGTGTCCACCTAGGGTGATACATTCTAACAGGTGCCAAGTGCTTGAATTGGATGATGTCAAGCAAGAAAGCAAAAGGCATTATCATGCAACAACTGATTGATCATATTAATAGAGTAAGTCAAACAAAGACTTAAAGCAAGCAATTTCAACATACCAAATGAAGAGATTATTTGTAATTACCTGTCACTAACACACTTTTCTTGTGTCAAACACTTAATCATAAGGGTTTCCACAACTGCATTCTGCTTATCAAGGCCTTGACGACCAGCTAGCTCAATCAATCTATGACTGTCCATTGTATTTCCTCTGCAACAATATAAACAAGCTCCGAGTGTGATATGAAATCAAAGTTATAGTGAAGATCCTCACTTGTAAATAGAAAGGTAACTGGTTTCAAATAAAAAATGAACTTCAAGGGAATATATGCAAGTCTGTCTCCTTAAGCAATGATAATGCAAATTTCACTCTGTTAGCTTATTATCTTTTAAATTAGGTCTTATTTGTGTGTGCACCGTGCAAGTGTAAAAGACTTAAATAGAAAATAAATATACTCACATTTTACCACCACTCCCAAAGTGGAAACCAACACTTTGGAAAGCCTGTTGAGTAATTTCCCCAGTGAGGATCACGTTTTCATAATGGAAACTAAATCTCCAACATCTTGACAATAGAAGGATGTCCTGATCAGAATTACCTTGTCTATGTTATCAACCAAACCTTGAGTCCGCTGTCCAAATTTCTTTCTGTGATACTCATTCTTGTCGATTCCTTCCTTGGGAAGGGTGGGGTCCAACATGAAAGGATGCCACTGCACCTGTCCCCCCACAAGAAAACAATTTTTATATCCTTGTCATGAATTTGATGGCAAATGAGCAGCCACTCCATAAAAAGATCAGTTTACTCAGCAAATCCAAGAACAACTTGACCTTTGTTAAAATAAGTACATGTAAAAAAATCAATATGCTCTAAGTGGATAAAAAATCGAAAGTTGATCTGATAAATAGATTTCATATAGAGTTCTGCTCTCTCCTGGGACCATATGAAATGAGAAATAAGGATTTTTCATATCCTTAAATCTAAAATGATTCATAGGATCTATCAAAGTTTATTTACTTATTTCCAGGCTTTTTTTATTGTATTGTTTAAAGATTTCATTACTAGATAATGTCTGTCATATCTTATAGAATGTTCATGTGTACATCAGAGTAATCATTTTGGGATAAGTTTTGCAAAACGGAAAAAAATTCACAATATTTCAAAATTCTGTTTTTACAAAGTGGCAAATTAGTCAAAAAACTTTCGCCAAGTGTTTGTAAGATGCACATATAACTTACATACATTAGCTAAAATTTACATATATTTGTATTTCCTAAGTTTTTCCCAAATATCAACCTCTTATGCTTAGACTACTCATTTTCTGAAATGGAAAAATTCTCCTAGCCAATTGTTCTACATTTGTTATTATAAAAGGAAAAGAATATAAATATAAATCCTTCTCTTAAATTTTGCCCAGCTGAAGATGCTATAAGATTTTCAAGACTAAGTTTAACAATGGCCAACGAAGGCTCATTTTTTAATATTTTGTCTTAACATTTATGGACATCTTTTCAGCCTAGTTGTGATGATTCCTAATTCGATTTCCCATTTGAGTCATCTCAGTGGGATTCCATCGGTTTTTGCTTTTTAAGTGGTTTTTATGTCAATGTGGATTAGGGGATGTGCCATTGCCAGGAAATAAGTAACAGAGATTCCATTCAAATAGAATGCAAGTTAATGTGGCTTGATGAATGAAGCATACCCGAAGAGTTGAATTTCAATTAATTAGGGCAGTATGAAAAGGTAGCTGGATTCTTAGCTTAACAGAAGTAATTAAGAAATAATATCCATAACCCTACCCCTCTCCATTGGACAAGGGGTGAATTTGATAGAAGAGATATCCTCTCCAACTAACAATGGGTGATATTGACTGAAGAGTGTAATGTCTCTTCTCAACGCCAATAAGGAAAATTGAGAAAAATTAATATTTTATTATTTTTTAGTTTTGGCGCCCAAAGAAGGTAAAATAATATTTAATTTTTTAATATTTGTGCCAAAATATTTTATATATTTTATATGGGCTTGGGCGGCCACTTGGAGGAATAAGGTGAAGGGAGAAATAATTAAAAATAAAAATAAAAATAAAAATAAAAGAACTAATAAAAAAATAAAAAGGCAAGTTGGCACCCAAAGGAGGGAGGAAAAAATGAATAGAAAATAAATTTAAATTTGCAAAAGGTTGGAACGGCCAGATTGGGAGGCATAAGGAGCTTTTGTATTTATACAAGACCATTTGGAGGCATTTCAATCATCAACTAATTCATCTCTGCTATTCTGATCTACACTTTCACAAATTCTTTAAGGACTAAAACCCTTAGGAATTGAGGAGAAGTTGGATGAAACCCTAGCTTCTTCAACGTAGGACTTCATGATGGAGGTTCACATGGGCTTCAATGGTGATTCTTGCTAGGATTGCATTCAGATTTTTGCATCAGCATTTAGGTGTCTAGTTTGGAGGGGCGAATTGAGCAAGTTGGACTGTTGGAGGATATTCTTCAGATTTCAAGGGTTGCAAACCCTATCAGCAGACCAGCAGGCCAGCACACCCCTTTGGTAGGGTTTTAGGGTTGTTTTTCATCAAATAGTTGCATTTTGTTGGCTTTGGTGTGAGCTGGGGCAATTTCACCCAGCTAGGATTAGAGTAGGAGGTCATTTCATTGCATAAATTGGGGTAACTTCATATCAGCAGACTTATATATGTTGCTGGGCATGTTTGGATCCCATTGCATTATGCAATTGCATCACTAGTTAGATCTGATTTGTAGTAGCAGACTGGACATTTGAATATCAAAAATTTTGGCATATGTTGGTGGATGTTTGGGTACTCTATTTTGTTGTTTTTCATGCTTGTTCATGATCAAACAAATCTGTTATAAATTTTGATGTTATTGAGATGAATAAATGTTGCTGCTAATCCATATATAAACTCAGAAATTTGCATCAGCAAACTAGGGTTTGAGTAGAAGTATAAAATCCGAAAAATTAGGGCATCATTTTATGTTAAAAAAATCAGAAAAATTGCATATATATTGGTTGGGATATTTCAAAGAGACACCTGTGTCCAACGGATGAGAGATTAATTTGACTGAAGTTATGGACAACAGGTAAACTGTAATCTCCCCAATGGACGAGGGGTAAATCTGAGCGAAGAGATAACTCTCCCAAAGAACAAGTGAAGAACTAGACAGAAGAGACACCCCTTCCAAGTGACAGGGAAAAGGGTGATTTGCTGGAAGAAGCACTCCTCAAATTCAACAGAAGAGATACCCTTCCCAACAGACTAGAGGTGAATTTACTAAGAGATCCATTCTCAACAAACTGGGAGTAAATTTGACTCCTATAAGATCCCTCCTCAGCAGGCTAGCAGACGAAGAGTGAATTTGTCACAAGATGCCCCTCAGTGGTGGAAATAGAGGAATATTATCCATATAGCGAACTAACTTTAAGAAGAAAAAGAAAAAAACCACCTTCGAGGGAGAGTACATTCGCCCAATTCTTAACATCATATTATCTGAGAAAACACCTTATTTCAGGAGGAGCAATATTGAATTGAAACTGGGCATATTCATACCTCGAACGTATAAAGTTCTTTAGTCTCATCCATGGCTTTCTCCAACCTTTTCTTCCCAACAAAGCACCATGGACATATAGTATCAGACACCACATCAACCCTGATCAACTTTTTCAGCCCAGACGAACTCATTTTCCTTCTGTAAAACACCCATAACATGCATACCATCACACCTGTTTGCTGATTATTAAAGAATGAAAATCTCGATAAAAATGAGGTTTCACCTGTAATCTGAAGAGCCCAACTGAAGATTGACTAAATTACAGAGCTCAGACCCAAAACGAGTTATTCGGTACTTACTCAATTCTCTAAGGCGTTCACTAAAAGAGGCTCAAATTCTGAAAGTGTAATGTGTATTGTGCATATTCATTCCAGAGATCTTAGAGACCATCCCAGAGAACTTGGAGGTAATGTACACAGTCCCGCACGGTAAACCTGACAGGAAATTTAAGCCACGTGATTCGATTGTCTTCGATATATTATATACTCGATTGCATCCCACGGGAAAACCGTGGACTAAATCTAGTCAATACAAATACTTTATTTTACACCAAAGATAAGATTTACGCATAAGTTAACTCTGCTTCACAATGCGAAAGGGTTTTTCCAAGACAAACTGCGGGATCTTTCCAGTCACGTTTTTCAGGCAGATCTGGTATTCGTCACCTTCTCGTCAGGTCAGATTTGTTAGTTGTTAGGTAGCATACCAACCGATAAGGTAGTGGAATTAAAATATTTTGATTAGATTTTTTAATATATATTTAAAAATTTAAAGAGTAGGTATCAGGCCTGGAATTTGATGGTCTATTTGACCCTTTTTGCATTTTGGACCGTATATTACAACCTATAAATTTATTAGACCATATCATTTGACTTGCTATATTTTTATATAACCGTAAAATTGACACTTAAAATTATTATTAAACCGTAAAATTTTATTGTATATATATATATATATATTAAAATATAAATTAGTTTAGATTTGGAATATTTTTTTCTAATTTCACTTTATATTAATATATATAATTTATTATAAATATATTTATTAATTCAAAATCTGTTGAAAATAGAATATTTTCAAGATTAAATATAGTTTTTTCTAATTTTTTAAAGATTTTGACATTTTTACTAATAGTTATCATTGTTTTTTATTAATAAATATGATTTATAATATTTATTATAAAAATTATATTAATTCAAGATCTTTTCAAAATAGAATATAATTGATTTTTAACTTTTTGAATATTTTAAGAAGATTTATTTTCTACATAATTTAGAAACATTAATATTAAATTTAAGATTTTTAGATTTATTTTTAATTATCAATATTTTCTAATTTTACATTTTTTTAATATATATAGGATATCCTTATGAATCACATAACACAAATTTTCACTGTTGAAAGCATTTATTTTATAGCATTGTAACTTGTTTTTTCAACAACATTTTGTTTGCAGTGATTATTGGTGAGCA
The DNA here is from genome assembly GCA_007258455.2 of Sequoia sempervirens. Classification (NCBI taxonomy): domain Eukaryota; kingdom Viridiplantae; phylum Streptophyta; class Pinopsida; order Cupressales; family Cupressaceae; genus Sequoia; species Sequoia sempervirens. Next base: position 12,844 of record VDFB02032657.1, read on the forward strand.
ATGAGCATGTTGAAATTTTATTTTCCTCTTACAAATAATTATTCTCAGCTTTGATTTGCATGTTGAAATTTTATTTTCCTTTTACAAATAATTATTCTCAGCTTTGATTTTTTTCAACATAATACAACATTTAAGGATTAAGCATTTGTTTTTTACAGGTGATTCACAGGCTTTGATTCCTTAAAGAATTTATTTTACAGGCGATTCACCAGCTTTGATTTTTTTCAAGATAATACAGTAGCTGTGTTTTATTGGTGAGCATGTTGAAATTTTAGACAATGAGTTGAATAAGGATTGGCTGCAAAACTCTTCAGTCCTTCTTATTATCCATTAGATCTTCAAACTCGAGATAATATCTCAGAGCATTGGCTTGATAAGCTTCTCCAACATTTGCAACATACTACTTCAAATAATGTAAATGAATTTGTATCCATATTTGATGTTACCCTTTGTAAAAGTGAGTTAAACTCTTTTGTTGATTCATTGCATTTGAGTTGTGAGGGTTTCAAGATGAAAGATGC
>VDFB02032658.1:0-45213 GCA_007258455.2 Sequoia sempervirens
TCTATCTGAACTATTTCTCTCCATCTCTCTCTCTTCCTCTCTATTTATTTATATATATCTCTTTCCCTCTCTATCTCCATCTCCATATCTCTATCTCACTCACACACACACACACTCCATATTTCCCCCCTATCTTTATCTCTATATGTCTCTCATTCAAACACACACACTCTCCTCATTTCTCCCTCTCTATATATCTCTATATCTCCCCCTCTCTCTATCACTTGTCTTTATCATCTCCTTTATCTCTTACTCTTACCCCCTTTATCTCTATTTTCTCATCTCTCCCTCTTTTTATCCCCATATCTTCCTCTCTCTCCATCTCTCCCTATCAATTTATCTTTCTATATCTCTCTATTTCTCTCTCTACTCTATATTTCTCTCCCCATATCTCCCTCCCTCACTCCCTCCCTATCCCTTATCTATCTCTTTATATCTACCTATCTTCCCTTTCTCTTCCCATATATCTTTCTATCACTCTCTCTATCGCCCTATTTCTCTCTCCCTCTCTTTGTCACTATTTGTCTACCTTCACTTCTCTCTATTTTTCTATCTCTCTATCTCTCTCCCTCTCTCCCTCTCTCCCTCTATATATCCTTGTATCTCTCTCTCTATTACTCTATATCACCATCTATATGTCTCTATATCTCCCTCTCCCTCTCCCTATATATCTCTCTATCTCTCGCTCTTTATCTTGCTATCTCTATCTTTATCTCTCTGGTTACAAAAATACAAACTTTTGTCACACTTTTATAAAGGAATGGACCACTAAAAAAAAATTCTCAATCTTTCTCTCTAGTAATAATACAAACTTGTGTCACACGTTTATGAAGTAATGGACCAACAAAAAAAAAATTCTTGACTTCAACCACATAAAACTGGTATTTATATTTTGAATTTCAAAATGATGTAGATTAATGAAATCTAGAAGTCTTGATGATTTTTTTTCCTATAATTATTCATTTTTTCTTTAAATGTTTTAATTTTTTTTATAAATTTAAAAGTAGATTTGAATTGCTAAAAATTTCAAAAAAAAGTGATATTATGTCAAGAAAAAATAGAAAATAATTTTATTTTTCCCTATTTTTTTCCCATATAAAAACTTCAATATCTACATGCATGTAAAAGATTAAAAATTTTGACATGTATATTTTCTTTCGTTAAAAATCATACACAATTTTATCGAGCATAAAGTAAATATTAATATTGTTAAAAAATGAATTATTATTTTCAATTAACTTAAAAATTTACAATGAATAATAAAAAAATCACACACTCATGAGAATAATTATCTATGAAGGGAAGACTATAATTAAGGCCTATCTTTCCTAATTAATATAAAAATTACAAATGCATTGTAAAAGACATTCATAACAAAACATAAAATGATCAATCATTCCATGCCTCACCCCAATTCAATCAAACATATGTTGCTCTCCATTTGTCTATATATCAAACATCAATGTTGTCTTGCCAACATTTGACAAAAACTTCGCAACCCAACCTTGTTTAATTAACTTCAATTTATGTTAAAAAATAAATCTCTTACAATATTATAAATAGTTTATATTTTTACATTGAGAGGCATTTTACAATACCATTTTCTATGTTCAAAAAAACTCTACCTTAAATCAACGAGAGTTCTTGACATCATCACCCTTGATTTTTTCAAAATAATCTTCATACTTTTTCAAAAAAATCTTGATATTTGATATTTTTAATTTAAAAAACTAATCTTGTTTCTTGATAGTTATTTTCGGATATAACTCCAAGCACCCCAAAATAATAAAACTTTATTTATTTTTTACGAAAGATTTTCATCCTTCTTTTTTTTTATGTAAATCTTGATATTTGAAATAAAAATTACAGAATAAAATTTCTTATTGATAATATTTTTAAAATAAATATTACATGATCTATATTAACAAATCTCATTATTTATTATCTATCTTTTCATAATATTCTTAAACTAAACACTTTATTATAAAAAAACTAAAAGATTTCATTACAACAATTTTAAAATATATTATAATCAATTCAAGTAATTAGTTTTGATTGAACCGATTCTTGCCTTTTACTATAAGGTAAATCCTTAAGCGATATGATGGGAATGAGAAACATTTATTAACTATTTCTGAACTACATCATCACGGGAAATATTTTATTTATACTCTTTTTTTAGTTGATATGGTGGACGAACAAGAAATGAGAAACAAATATAAGAAGTGAAGAAGCCTTCCACCTCTAATTGGCTTCCAATTTGTAACCTCTGCTTAGGAAATGAGTTCAATTCCTCCAACGTTTTGTGTTATTTTTATTCTTTATTGATTAATATTGATACATGGATTACTCTGTTTTGGATTAGCACCTGCATGGATAATGGTGCTATTGGATTTGGTTGGAAAAAGCTTTTCATCTAAGAAAAAATTGATCCCCAATATCAATTCTATGAAGGGATATTTATTGGTAACCATAAGAGTCATGACTGGATTCAGTCACTCAAATATTTTGGTCAATGAAGTAGAACGCAAAGACAAGAAATTCACATTTGAGGGGCAGCAATATGTGTTTAATTATTGAAAATACAATTTGTACTCTCTTTCATCTCATTAAACAATTTCTTGTTGGGCCCTAAAAGCTTGCATATATCAAAAATTTACATTTGGGAGGGAGTGATAACACTATCCATAATCTCTTGACTTTGGGTTAAAAAACTTAGTATAGATTGTTGAAAAAGAAAATAGTTAGAGCTAAATAAGATAAATCACCATTTTAAAAATCTTTAATATGTTAGCGAAAATGGGTTGAGCATATTTGAGTGTTGTGTTAAATCACCTAATTTTACAAGTTGCATGCATTGTCATAGCCCTGCCATTTTTAATGGGATACTCCAATTTATTTTTTTACTTCACAAATAAGTTTTAACTTATATTTTTACAGGCCCATCATCAAATCCTCATTAATTTCCATGATTCCCCATTGTCTTATTCTGATTTTTCAAATCCATTATATGTTACATGAATACAGTAAACATCATAAATTTGTGCCAAGTACTAACCTTCTAAATATTTTTTGATGACAAAAACTTAGAGTAATAGGTCAAAGGTCCAACACAAGGTCTTCTGGATTACATGGGACTTTTGAAGCTACAAATAATCAAGCCACCTAAAAGATTTCAATCTCTAATTGTCAACTATGTAAATTCCCTTGATTTTATTTCTTTGTTTGCAATATAAACTAGGGATTGTCTTATGAGCTATTAATATAGTTGAGGTTTTGATTCCCTTTATCAACTATTGTTGGTCATATTTCACTTGATTTTGATCTTCAAATTTCTATTTCTATTTTGACACTTGATTTTGATCTTCCTATTTCTATTTGAACTTAGTAAACATGACTTTTATGTTCAGTGAAGAGAAGGGAATTCAATAATAAGCAAATATCATTTACAACAAAATAATCTTGAAAAGATGTTCAGATCCATCACTTATCTTTGGGTGTGCATCGAGCCTATAAAAGAGTGGATACTTGTGAAATTAATTTTGAGGCCAATACACCATACATGTACTCATCCTATGTTGATGAATGTGAAGCAACACCAAGCATAAAGAAGAAGGTCTTGATTCTTGGAGGAGGACAAAAGCGTATTGGTCAGGGCATTGAATTTGATTATTGTTGTTGGCATGCATCATATTCACTACAAGTTTGTATGACATTACCAATCCTCAAATTATCCTTTAAGAAGGTTATTGTTTGATGTTCACACAAAAGTGGCAATGGAGATTATATTTCTAACTTATTTTGACCCTTTTCCCTTTTATGCCTTTGCCAAGATGCAACATATCAAACCATTATGATGAATTCAAACCTTGAGACTATCTCTACATATTATCATGCCAATCATAGGTTGTACTTTGAACCTCTTACAATAGAGGATGTCTTGAATGTTATTGATTTAGAAAGGCCTAATGGAATAATTGTATAGTTTGTTGGAAAAACTCCATTGAAACTTTCTCTACCCATACAACATGACCTTGATGAATTTAATCCCATGTCTACTACTGGGGAAGGGCCTGTACATATTTGGGGGACATCTCTTGATTCAATAGATGTTGTTGAAGATAGGGAAAGGTTCAATGCAATGTTGAATCAGCTAAAAATCAAGCAACCTCAAGGAGGTATAGCTAAAAGTGATGAAGATGCAAAAAATGGATACCCTCTAGAGGAGGGGGAGAGATAGGTAGAGGAAGGAGCGAGAGAAGATGGGGAATAATAGAATTTTTTCCAAATGTTTTATTCTTCAAGCATCTATATTTGGCACTCATGGAAAACCGTTATTGGTAACGAGATGCCTTCTTCTATAATTGTTTTTCCTAACCATTGCTCTCTAACTATTCTTGGTGCATTTATGTTGTGCAAATGTGAACAAAGTCATTCCTCACCATTGCTCATTAACCAAAAAAATCGAGTTCAAACATGTGGCTTCTACAATACTATATGCCTTCCTCACCACTCACCATGTCTCATATTCAAGTGCGAAGAATCGGTGGAAATCTCAGTTAGATCTCAGGTGATAAAGATAAGTAATAAAGAGGTATAGACAGGTGAAAAGATAAAGTGGTAGAGATAGAGGTAGGGAAGGAGAAAGAGGGAGTGTGTGCATATGAGTGAGTGAGAGAGAGAGGGAGAGAGGAACATATATTTACAAATAAATAGAGAGGGAGGGAGAGGGGGGAGAGAAATAGAGAGAGGAAAAAGAAGAGAAATAGAAAGAGGGAGTGATAAGGAAAGAGAGGGAGAGATAGGAATAAAGATTATAGAAGCAGTGTGAGAAAGATAGATAAACATATAGAGAGGGAGTGATGGAATGAGAGAGAAAGAGGGGAGAGAGTGAAAATTATTACATGTATATAATAATGAGTATTATAGAAATGTGATTAAATTTCTATTATTTGATGTTTAGATAATATTATCATATTAAATTTAATTTAATGTAATTTTATTTATATATATGTTATTTAATATTATTATCATTTTGGATTCCTCCAATTGATATCTCTTGACATTTTCTATATAGACTATGTAATAGGATAGATATGCTAGTAGATATTTTAAAAAAATATGTTAATGGTAAGTCAAAAGTCCACTCAATCTAAAAACCCAAAACATACCTACTCATAAATTTAAATTTTTTTTGTTGATTGACTGAGACATTAAACTTTGTCAAACAAAATTCAAGTTTAAAATCTAATGAATAGGAGCTCCAATTTATTATAACTGAACTAGAAAGCAAAATTAGTTATAACAATTATAGCTATTTTTTTGTAAAATTGATCCTTTGTTTTGAAGAAGTTTCCACAATATCACAAAAAACATATTAATGGTATAATTTTCTTATAATCAAATCATTTTTTAATTATTTTTACTTATATTTTAATGTAAATATTTTTTTATTTTAAAATTATAAGATGGAAAGTTCAAATTTCATATTAAGCTCACAAATAAAATATTTAAAATTTTAAATATTTTTTATAACTATTTTTAATATAAATAAAAATATTTTTAAAATAAATAATTATTTATACAAACTATATTAATTATTTTAAATATATCATCTCTATACAAATTACATTAAATAGTTTAAATGTACACAATCAAATATCACCAAAATAAAAATTAAGAAAAATTATTAATTTATTAGTGATAAATAATTTATATAATCATCATTTTAAAAAATAGAGAAAATAATATATATGCGTGTGAGAAATATTTAAGATGACACAATAAATTAAAAATATGAAAAGAAATATAAGAACTCTTAATTTTATTTGAATAGAGAAGATATTACTATTAGATCATAAATAAGATCAGCAAAAACATCAATATATTTGTGATGGTATATTAAAATAATAAATAAATAAATTATGGGTACATAGTAATAAATAATAAATGAGGATAATAATACAAATATTTGAACTATTTAGCTTTTAAATTTATAACCTTCATGATTTATATTAATTTTAAGTTGTAAGATAAAATAGTTTTAAAGAAGAATACGGTATGTGATAAATACATATGTCGGCTATCATTTAGCACATCCAAAAATTGTGAATTTAATGAATGTCCATTGTCAGGATCACCTTTTGTAGGTAAAATTCGAAAACAAACCAATGCAAAAGTCCGAGGAGCGATAACCTATCCCAACATTAAAAGAAATTATTAGATATTTTAAAATATTTTAAATATTATAAAAAAATTATGAAAATTGTAAAAAAGTAATTTCTAAACATAATTACCTCAAATCTTTTATCCTTGATTATAAGATTTTCAAAATATTGAGCAAGAGAAATATGATATCTGGTGTATGTTTGTAGTTTGGAAATTCCATAAAGACGTAATACCATCCATAACTTCAATGACCTACATAAAATATACAATACACACCATAAAACAATTAAAACAGTATAAATCTCAACATAGTATAAATATTTTTAATTAAATTATAATTTACTACTCATCTATTTTTTAGATGATATAAATCTTTACTATAAATTATATATTTTAAAAATTATCTAAATTAAAATTTATTATAGTCATCTAAAAGGCTTTAATAGATAATATAAAAGAGTAAATTATTTATACGTATTATTTAAAAATAAAATTACGAAATTGTGTATGAAGGGAAGTGAATGAGCTCTATTAGGGTTTCTTGTTTTTGTGGTTATCCTTGGCCTCTCTTGTATCATACTACACTTTAGGCACATGATTTTTCATTTACTCTATGTGTACAACCGCATTTACTGTGGTTTTTGTAGTTTTTATTATGCCTACAATCGGCTCTAACCAAACAATTCTTGTTGGTGTTGGTGGGTCGACAGCTCTACTCAATTGATCCTCCTCTGAACAAGTGTCCCCAAAAATATGTTTTGAAAGTGTTCCATGAGGTAAGTCTTTTGATTCTTCAGCTGATGTCATGTTACCCATACTAGGTTTTGATTATGTGTGTCAATGGTTAGAACAACATACTCTTGTTGGTTATTTTGTTGGTGTTAGGAATAGGATGCCATTTAATTGCAATCCTAAACATATTTCATGTATCTCCTAATTCCTTGGCAAGTGTTCCCCAACACTAGGATTAGAAAGAGATTAAATTCGAATGAAATGAACATGTAAATTGACATTTGTAATTAATTCTAAATGATAGGAACATGTGGGGACATCCAAGAAGAGATCTTACAAAATAGGAGCACATGGGGCACTCACATGGAAGGTGGAAATCACCTTGAGTTAAGTTAACTGTTTGGAGAAAGATAACACTTTAGTAAGATTGCATGTAAATATCCTAGAAGTTAGGGATTGACGTTTACATGCATGAAGTTCAATTTAGTGTAGTTTAGTTCAATTCAATTCAGTATTAGTTTAGTTCAGTTTAGTTCAGTTCAGTTCAATTCAATTTAGTTAAGTTTAGTTATGATTCAGTTATCTTCAATTGCATGTAGTTAGTTTCAGTTGAAAGCTAGTTGACTTCAGTTGACTTGGAATGCATGACTAATGTCTTGAGTTGCATGATAGATAACAGGTGATACATTTAGTTGAGTGGGGATGATCAATCATGCATGATATTTGCATGAATGGTGGAGAGATATGTTTTAGTTAACAAATTTTGACTTGGACCCACCTTGGGTGCCCAAGTTGGCATCTTGGAGTTAACACTTTTGCATGATAAGATATTTTATAAGGCTAAGTTAAGTGGGCCCATTCTTGGGTGCCAACTTTGAGGAGAAGCTTACAAGATATCTTTGTAATCAACTTTGAGTTAGGACTTCAGTTTTGGACACCCAAATTGATGAAAGACTTGGTTTGACATTTCTTTTCATGGAAGAACTCTACTTGCAAAGAATAGGAATAGGTTTTGTGAGATAAGCTTTGTGCTTTGTAATTGTAAACTCTTTGGATTTTACAAGGCTCATTATTTTCTATAAATTGCAGCAAGTTGAAGACAATTTGCAGGTTGTGAAGAAGAATTATTGAAGGAAAAAGAAGCATCTCAAGCAAGGATTGATAAAGAATTATTGTAATCTTGTTCTAAGGTTAAATAATACAAGCACTATTGATTTTGGTGGTGGAATTTTTTCCCGAAAGGGTTTCTCCACGGTATATGTTGTGTCACTTCTATCTTTTAGTCTTATTCTTCTACAATCTTCTGTCTATTTCTACAAATGGTAAAATGAATCTAAAAATATAATCATCCACAAAGAATTTGTAACAAAGAACACTTATTTAGATCTATAGTATAATAGTTTTACAAGTTTTAAAGCTACATGTAATTACCCTCCATTTCTGACAGTTGGGAGGACTCCACATGAAAGTGTGATTAAAGAATGGATTCAAAAGTATTGGTTCCCTCATGAGGTCTGCCTTGATGGGTATGTGCAGGATCATCATGGAAAAAATAGGCCCTTAAGTGGCAAAAAATTCAAAAAAATCAAAGTTAGGCAACTTGACGTAAAAATTTGAATAAGTTATCTATATTATTTCAAAAATATGTAAGAATAAAATTTTTAGCAATTTGAATCTAGTTTCTAAAATACTAGGTTTATTTTTAAAAAAAATCTATTTGGTGAAAATTTGAAATTTCAATGCAGTTGTACTTAAATTTCAATGAAAAAATAAGAAATAGATGTATGTCTGACCACCCTATCCATGATAAAATGATAATATTTTTTAATAAGATTTTAGATATAAGTAGAGGACTCATGTCCCAATGTGATGCATATTTTTTGTGTAATTTTTTCCAAGTAAAAATTAATTAGAAATTTTTTATTGCAACTTTTTAAAATATAAAATCAGAATGTCCTGACCACGTTAACTTGGTCAAAACTTCATTCAATTTTTTTTTTTAATCCTATAGTATGGAAGTATAGAATGTGATGCATGTTTCAAATTCAAAAAATGTGATACCATTTGAAAGCTATAGATATTTTTCAATCAACCTATCAATCAAGACTTTACTTGTAATTCAAATAGAAAATGAATAATAATTATTTATTAAATTCAAAGTAAAGCATAATTTATATTGTGGAAAGCTAAGAATCTCCTTTTTAAAACCATTTTATTTCATCAATTTTGGGTTAAAAAAAAGTCGCCAACCACATACCCTACAAATACCCATCATATCGCCACTTTTTGGCCCATCATGATCCTGCACATATCCTGATATGGTTTAGAATTTGACCAAAGGCTTTTTTCATTTTTCATTTTGCGGAGGTTAGTCATGTTTAGGAAATCCTGAATCATGGTCCTTGGCATGTCTGGTCGTTATTGTTGGTTTTCTAGCCTTGGACTTGGGACTTTGCTGTCTCAGATGACACCAAATTACAGACTGTAGTCTCGATTGAATTTCTTGATTTTCCCTTGCCTTTTTTGCATTTTTTACAGCATATTGTTTCCTCCTTGGGGAGAGTTATTTGTGTTGAACCAGATGGGTTCTTTCAAGCTTACCCCCAAAAGTGAGTTTGTGTCGAAGTGGACCTTTCACAAGATTTGAAAGAGTCCATTGATACTCAAATTGGTAATTTTTAGCATACCTAGAAGGTTACTTATTTTAATTTGTCGAACACTTGTTATTGGTGTCATTTCATTGACCATAAGATTAAGGATTGCCCTCTTGCAGTCCATCATACTCAATCTCCGACATGGACAACTGACAAGCCCCATTAGGAAGAAGGTGCTACTGCGAAACTAGAGGAAAAATGGACAATGGTTACTAACTAGAAAAAAAATTCCAACAGCTCCAAGGTGGTTTCCAAAGCCCTTGAGCTGATAAAAGAAGTTTCAAACCCTTCTATGAACGGGAAGGAAACACAAGTGGTTTCTAATAATATTCCATCTTAGCATAGGCCCTCATCCATGCCCAAACCTACCTTAGTGATGATAGCTTAGCTGACTACATTTCCTCCTGTGTCAAGAATCCATAGGAGATATCATAGTCCTTTTTGACCTCTTGAAAAAGGAGAATATGTTCAAGAAAAATAGAGGCATTCATCTGGGTATGTGCAGGATCATGGTGCGCCAAAAAGTGGCAATATTATGGGTATTTGTAGGGTATGTGGCTGACGACTTTTTTTCACCCAAAATTAATGAAAAAAAAAGGGTTTTTAGAGAAGATTCTCAACTTTCCAAAAATATAAATTATGATTTAATTTGAATTTAATAAATAATTATTATTCATTTTCTATTAGAATTACGACTAAAGTCCTGATCGATAGGCTGATTGAAAAAATCTATAACTTTCAAAGGGTATCATATTTTTTGAATCCGAAACATGTGTCACATTCTATGTTTCACATACTATAGGATTAAAAAAAGAAAAAATTAAATTTCATGAAGTTTTGACCAAGTTAAGGTGGTCCAGACAGACGAGTTTTTATATTTTCTAAAAGTTGTAATAAAAAATTCATAATTAATTATTTACTTGGAAAAAAATTACAAAAATATGCATCACATCTGGACATGAGTCCTCTTCTTATATCTAAAATATTACAAAAAAATATTATCATTTTATTATGGTTAGGGTGGTCAGACAGACACCTACTTCTTATTTTTTCCCTGAAATTTAAGTACTACTGCATTGAAATTTCAAATTTTCACCAAATAGATTTTTTTTAAAAAAAATAAACCTAGTATTTTAGAAACTACATTCAATTTTCTACAAATTCTATTCTCACATATTTTTGAAATAATATAGATAACTTATTCAAATATTTACGTCAAGTTGCCTAACACCGATTTTTCTGAATTTTTTGCCACTTAAGGGCCTGTTTTTGGGATGATGATCCTGCACATACCCATCTCCTCCCATTCAAATTGGGACAATCCCACTAGAAATTTTGCATAATCACTTTTCCTCTCTAGAAGATCCAGAACCCAACAAAATGGTCGAGTTTCTAACATGAATTTTATTTCCTGGAATTTTTGAGGTCTAATAGACCTCTCTAGGAAGTATTTTATTAGGGGGTACTCTTTAGAAATATACTAGTATTGATGTGTTATGTCTTCAGGAAGTTAAAGTTGGTTTTTTCTCTCCTTCACTTGTCAAACTATTTGGCCAACCAGTAAAATATTTTTTCTAATCATGAGGCTAGACATGTGATGCGATCACCCTTTTTTCCCCACAGTGGCACGCTTGTGTGGTTGATCATGGGTCTAACCCCACACATTGGCTTGTCTAGATTCGTTTGAATATTGATAATCATTCCTTTGGGATTATTAATGTTTATGCCTCGAATGATGTTTTTGAAAGATCTCTTCTTTGATGATGGATTGTTGACTCATTTCTAGTTGCTACCTAACTACTTTGTGGGGATTTCAATATGGTTGAGATAGTGTATGACAAAGATGGTACTCTACCATTTTGATAGGCAGTTGGTGAAAGAGGCACTTGGTTTTACATGTGCAATAAATTAGGTCTTTTCTACCCCAATATTAGTTTCTGCCACTCTCATTCTCTTTGGCATACTTGGTGCAATTATAGAGTTGGTTCTAACAAGATATTTAAATGCCTTGATCATGCCATGAGCTTGGCTCAATATTTTTTCTTTTTTCCAACTCTTCCCCACTTTTGGTTAGGCCTATTAGTGGATGTGACATTCTTAAACCACTTTCACATCCATTTTTGCATTGAATGGCAAGCTAGGCAGCCCCATGCCAATAGGACCTAGTTTTTTTCTAAATACTTCTTTGTTGAGTCACCAACCCACACTGGCCCACATCAAAACTATCTGAAATATTGAATGCAAACCACCCCACTCAACTAGCTGGATCAAGTGGTGGAAAGATGCCATCACCCATACTGCGAGGTTTCTTCACATTTATGGGTGTCAGCTCGCTATTTTTCATAAACAATCTTATGAGTTGACAACGTTTGACCTTCGTACTACCACTAAGGCTTTGATAGCTAACCTATTCTCTCCTTCTCTATAATTCAGGGTTGCAAAGTTAATACATCAAATGTAAGTGGTTGATAATTATGCGGCCAGAGGGGTGCAAATCAAGGCCATATTACATTGGATCAAGAGTTGGGATCATTCCTCAAAATAATTAACATTCATCACCTAGCATCAAGTGAATTAAAGATGGCATTAATGTGCTTTCTAAACCGGTTGATATTCTCCAGTTGTTTGTTAAGCACTATGAGTGCTCAAGTTTTCACAGCCCAAGATTACACACCAGAGAGGATTCAAGTACTCCAAGATTGTCTTGTTGTGCCAAATAGGCTTTCCACAACTTAGAAAGCTTTTTGTGAGTAGTTGCTCACAATTGAAGACCTCAAAGAAGCTATTTGCACAATGGTTGATGACAAAGCTCTAGGAATTGATGGGTTCCCGTGTGAGTTTTACAAATCACTTGGGGACTATGTGGGGAAGGATCTGCATAAATTTTACCTTGAAGCTTTTCATTTTAATTCCTTAAGTAATCTTATCAACAAAGGAAATATTAAATTCATACCTAAAACTAGCGATCTCAAGGATACTTGTAACTTGCAACCCATCATGTTCCTCAATGTCTCCTACAAAATAATTGCCAAAGCCCTTGCTTTAAAAATCCACCATCTTTTTCCTCAAATTGTGTGCCCTAAATAAACTAGTTTTATTAAATCTAGGTTCATTCTAGAAAACATAATTTATGTCTAGGAAGGCATGGAGTGGGAAAGACACTCCAATCAAAAGGTATTTTTTCTCAAAATTGATTTTTCCAAAGCTTATGACCGCATAAAATGGCCCTTTATTTTAGCTATGCTTTTTACGTTGGGATTTGGGCCAAATTTCATTCAGTCTATGAAAATGTTGTTCTTTGAAGCTTCATCTTGCATCACCATTAATGGCTGCTAGTCCCAATCATTTGTTTTTTTTTCTCCATTCGTCAAGGCTTCCTTATCTCTCCTTCGTTGTATGTGTTGGATGCTGAGGGGTTTGGCTATATTCTTGCTCACTTCATTTCCCAGGGGCTTGTTCAAGGAATCTCCTTGCCAAACTCGCTAGCTCAATTAGTTAATGGCCACTTTGTCAATGATTCCTTCCTTACCTTGCTAGAAGAAGAAAATAATGTCAAAGGTGCTCTTGGCTACCTTGAGACCTTTCACTTGGCCTATGGTTCTACCATTCAATGGCACAAAACCTTATGTTATAGAGAATCTGTGAACTTCCCAATCCTCTCTAGAGTTAGCAATATGGGTAGAAGTGGATTTCCCCTAGCAAAATCTTTCGATTTCTTGGCATCCCTTTCACCTTTCAAGCCTCTTATGTTGATCTCTAGCAAGCGGTTCTCTCTCGAATTGAGAAAAAGTTAGCATTCTAGGTTACCAAGTCATTCTCTCTAGCTAGTAAATTCCAAACTTGTGTGCTCTAAAATATTGGTAGCAACTCATGTGTATTACTCCTCATGTTGGGCCCCTTCCAAGGCCTCTTATGTGAAGCTAGAAAAATTGCTCAGATATTTTCTTTGGGTCTTTTCTGAGACTCACAAAAGCTTTCACTACATTGATTGGGAGTTTTGTTGCCTCCCCAAAGATTCCAGTGGGCTTGGTCTTATTTCCACTCAATGGAAAGGGACTACTATTTGTATCAAGTGGATAATATCTAAGCTCTTACTGGTAATGAGGCATGGAAAATTCTCCTCAGGAATTGTATTGAAATGGGTTATCCTACTCACAAACCTTCTTGGAAGGGAATTTTCTTTCAAAACCTTCTTATTATTAGGGAGATAGATCAGATTATGGGTACCTTTGTTTCCAAAAGCATTTAGCAAGCCTAGGAGGCTATCAAGCCCTGGTTCTACTAGACTGGGACTAGATTTTGAGATGGGCTCTCCTTCAATCAGCAAAATATTTGGTGGTCTCCTTTTTTTTCCAATGCAGGTCAACCATTGGCCAAACTTCCTTGGCTTAAGGCCCTTAGATTCCATAAGAAGGGTATTCAAAACCTTCATGATTTATTACATAGACCCACCATAAGTATTTTGTCTTGGGAAGTTTTTCGTGCCTAATTTGGCTTACAAAACCATGATCGTGAAACCTTTGACGATCTGGTGAGTGTCATTTCAGATGATGTGCTTCATAAACTGGGTATCTGCTCTGATGGCACCTTCAAAATTTTCAAATTTTGAAGGCCCATGTTGAAAAAGTTGATTTGTACACTCAGAAGTGCCCCTGTAAAAATATGCTCAAGTGACCTACTTTGGAGGGTCAAAAATTAGAACCAGCTGATTTTCATGTCAAATACTTTGGTGGGCATATTCAATTGACATATGTGAACATACATGTCAATTTTTAACTTCCCATGATCAGTTTTGATAGGCTTTTGAAAAGAAAAGTTGGAGCGTTCTAAGGCATTTTTGTTGTTTGCAAATTCTCTGTCCTACGAAGTAGCCTCTTGTTCAAGTTAATATTTCATAGTTGGGTGATCTTCATGACAAATAGATTGATCCCTTACATTCCCCTCATATTCATATACTCCCTAGTCTGGTTTTAGATCCTCAAGATCTAATTTAATATTTTTTTGAGATCAAAAGCAAATGTAATTTGTTCTGTTTTTACATCTACATTTCTGACATATTTTAGGGAGGTCAAGTTTAACCCTTAATATCTAGTAAGGAATGATGATTCATGGAAATCCCTTGTGCACACATACTTAGTGTACCCAAATGATCTAGCATGTCTAGTGGCAGTTCCCCAGGAGATGATTTGGTTTTTTTTTTAAGTGGCAACTTGGTGAGCCTTAATTGGTTTTGAACAAGTGCAATTGCATAAAAGCCTAAGTGACCTACTTTTTCAATGAATATCTTCATGCCAAAATCTTTTTTTCCAATTCGTTTGTTGCATTGCATTCTTGGTTCAAATGTCTACTTGCTTATGAATTCCATGGCTCAAGGAGGTTGTTTGACTAGTTTCCCAAGGCAATTCCAAAGGCCACCTAACCTATTTTGACTACAGTACAAAGTGCCTAAAAATGGATTATGACGGTTACCCACTTCAAATTCTCCATGCTAGATACATTCAAAGCCAGCCTCAAGGTCAATTAAGAATGGAATTTGTTTGAAAATAAAAAAAATTTAGCCGGGCCCACATGGGGACCCGACATACTTTGCACAATTATGAAGTTGAAATTTTTTCTTTTGATCTTGAGAGCATTGGTGAAAAGGAAAACCAAGGTCATTACTCAGTTGAAAATGGACAAGCATTAGATGTTCATATTGGTACAATAGAGGACAATATTGACTATGATGAAATTAGTACGTGGTAGATATGTTTTCTTTATGGATTATTGGAAATAATATAACAATGCAACAAAACCCTCACTGAGAGCTTTGCTCAAGAATGGAGCAGCCACTATGATAAGAAAATTGATAGCCATGCTCAATTATAGCAAGGTTTATCTACATCAGAAAAAATAAAGGAAAGCCACACATGTAATATTTATTACATCCTTCAGAATGCAAATGCTGTAATCTAATGCGAATGTATCATCAAAAGATGAATCATTTGACGGAGAGGTAACTGGTTGCAATTGTTATGGGAAGCATTTGAAACCAATGGTATCAAACAATTGAAAAAACACAAGGATTTTCAAGGGCTATCAAGAAGCTACATGTGGATGCAACGGTGCTGAACTTGGACATTGTAGTAAAGATATAAAAGCTGAAGATGAACAAATTAATTACTCAAAAGTTCTTGTTTTGGATAACACTGTTGCTCTGATTGTTGAGTTAGTTAAGGAGTGGACGATTGTGTATGGAAAAGTATGGGTGTTGTTTATAATTTCTGATATTATATAGCTGTTGAAGACAATCCATCAAAATCTGGAGGTGGATCAAATACACTGAATGATGTATGCTTTCTTGGCAACGTGGGATTAAATAGAGGAATCGCTCGAATCAAAGAAGAAGCAATTTAAATCTGCATAGAGAAAATTGGATGTGAAGGGTTTTATGTTGAAATTTCAATTTGAAATTAGGAATGGATTTGCAGTTTTTTCTATAAGTTCAGGGATCCAAAGATTGGTTGGGCTGCACATCTAGAGGAGGTTCGAGCCACCATGGGATCAAGTCACGACATTATGTAATCTTTTCTTGGTTGATTGAACAGCCATGTAATACTGAAAAAGCAAATCTTTTATGCAAGTTTATCTTGTTAGGGTTGCCTGATTTTGTGGGTGCATATCAAGTTTTGTTGTTGCATAAGGTGAATCGAAGGAGATGAACTCTTATGATGGCCTTTCACTTAGAAGGCGGAATCATTTTGCAGCTCTTTGCAATGAGATGAGGAATCCACATAACATGGCACTAGTTCACTTTGCACGGGACAATATTGCTCGCAGTAGGAATGCATCAGAATTGCTCGAGTGGCACAGAACCAGGAACTGTCTTTGCTGTTGTGCAGTAGCCACCGCGCCAAGTAGAAAGGGGATCTAAAGGACGTGATGTAGGATTAAATCAAATATCACAATTTGAGGCAAAGTGGGCTTGAAGCCAGAATGTTGCATGAAGCAGCTGTACAACATACTATTTCCTTCGAGGCTGCCTTTGCTTCACAGGTGTTTGTCCAGCTGGGTCTTTTGACGGCCTTGCCAATAGTGATGGAAATCGGTCTGGAACGTGGAAATACACTTTGAGGAGGCTATCAAGCCATATTGTCTAGGGCGGCTACCATTCAAGCTAAAAAACGCAGAATGAGGGTAATTTTTTTTACTCAAAAATGCAATAAGGACTGCTGGCGCTTGCTGTGAAAATGTATCAAAATTGTTTGAGGAAATGCTTGCAGGGGACGCGGTTTAGGATGGAAAAAAGCATTTGTTCCAAATTCTTTGTCTTTGTTGGAGCCGCCATGATCAATGAAGCATCCAAATGACAGAAATTAGGGCATGCCAAGGCAAATCAACAGAGGATGGAGCCAACGTCACGGATGCATCTGCACAGTAGCCCGCTAGCCCGTGAGAGGAAGAAATGACGTCAACACGAAACCGCGGGGAAGTGAGGAATTGAGGATGGAATAAGGTTTTCCCGCTAGCCTGCGAGATGAAGGGTGACGTAGGAAAAATTGAAGCGGGTGTGCGGGCTAGGCCTCAAATGTGTGCCCGATGAAATATTTTAGAAGGCCTTTGTTAATAATTTAAAAAATCAAATTGCTAGCACAGGGTATTGAGAAGGTGGGCCCGTGGATGAATTTTAAGTGCATGGCTTAAAATTCCAAAGCCCGATGTTAAAGTATTTAAAGGCTTTCAGTTCACTATTTTAAGAATAACAGGTTTTAAGTATAAAGTTAAAAAGTGAAAGGAGGGACAAGGGTAGATTTCTATTTTCCTAACAACATAATACTTGCAGCCTTCATCTTTTTTATTAAAAGAAAATATTTTAAAAGCATAAAGTGAAGTGGAATAATATTAAAGGCAGAGATAAATATTTTACCCAGTTAAAAGAATTTTTTTCCTTCACAGTATTAAAGCAAAACACTATAAATAAAAGAATGAAATACGGGGAAATTATTTTAATGCTTGGTGAATAAATCAATATATTCACTTATTTTTAAATGTAAAATATAATTTTCAAGTGGGGTGAATATTTTATTCGCTGGTAAATAGAGATGAAAAGTGCAAGCAGGAGGAAGGTAAAGGCGGAGAAATAAGAGGGCTTTCAAAGAGGAGGAAATATTTTCTGTTGTAGGATAAAAATGGAATGAAGGTTTTCACAGTCAATATATTTTCAACAGTAAGCCATGGATGAAGAAGGTCATCATTATGGGGAATATTTTTTGTTAGAGGGGTAGAAAATGCAATATGCATGAATCTGCTCCCAAATTGAAACTTCTTCAGGAAGCAAAGACAGTTACAGGTGTCAACTGCAGATGTAGTTTTAGGGTTTCTCCTTCTTCTATATCTTCTTTCTACTTTTGTATCAGGGTTTCAAGTGTATAATGTTGGTTTTTCAGGTTTCTGGAGTGGTTTGAGTTTTGTAATGAAGAATGTAATTACAGTATAGTCATAGTTGAATGTAAATGACATATTATTCTGAATTGGTTGTCTCCATTGTTCACATTGCATAAATTCTGAATATGAGTAAAAAAAGATTGTTATTATTCATATTTATGTCTTTCCCTGTATGTTTGTTAGATGTTATTACTCTCATCCAAAGAATGAGTTAATTTTTAGTAACACAAATGGAGGTTTATGCAGTTGTGTGCTAGGATTGCTAAGTATGGCTAGTTTAGTTGTTGGTATCAATGGTGTAATACATCATCTAATAGGCATAATTATGATAGATTGAATGTTGTGTTAGGTTTTAAATTACATGGTTTAGATGACTCCACTTTGGGATATGGAATTGGTCTCTTAATGTTGTAGTTCCTTGAGACTATTTGTGAGAAACTACAATTTTTAAAACAAATTTACTTATCAATCTCATTTTAATTGTGTGAGGAGTTTAATGAATCACATCTCTCATGTTTAAATTAGGCATTAAATTGTAGAGGCCAGCCAAGCCTTTAGGGTATTGTGTCTATTAAGCATCTAAAGGAGAATCGTCTATTTACAGTATACTAGGTACTTTGGTATACAAGCGTATCTATAAGAATATTTTTGGGGAGAACCCCCTTGGTTTAACAAAGCTAGAAGTGTAGGAGATTTCAGTCTTTGACTAAATATTGTTCGTTGGCCAAATCGATTTTTGAGTCTGAATATTAGAAAGTGGTTATTCTATAGGACTCATTGCATTTGTTGATTTGGAAACCAACACGCTCCACTAAGCCTTGGTGGAAAGATTGGAAATGGTATCCAGTCACCCCTTTTAGAAATTACAAGTCTTGGCTATCAATGGCTTTCACTTCCTTTTTCGATGATTGACAACTTGAACTAGAGGTGGCACCTTTAGTCCTCGATTTTTTTTTGCACCAAATATTTTTTGCCACTTGGTTTGCAGGTGTTGAGCCCAAGCTCACCCACTTTTCTTGGTGTATTATTTTCCAAGGCTTACCGATGGGGTCTCAACTTTCTCATGGGGCCAGCAACAAAGTGGCTCTACTAGGTATTTTTTCCCCCATTCTCAAGCTCCTCCTCATCACGGCTCTCACCCTCGCAAGCAGTCATCCTCTCCTCCTTTGTGGGTTGACTTGGGGTGACCTTCTGGAGGAGTGACGAAGTGGAGGTTCTAGGTGGCCTTCTAGTGATGCTCCTGGAGGTAGTTCTAGTTGGCCCACAGATACTTCTAAGTGGCTTTCACATTTGGATCTAGCAATTTCACCTTGTTGTGAAGATAAAGATAAAGAAAATGAGAAAGATGATGATGGTTGGTATCCCCTTGATGTCACTCTAGACTGCGTTGTGTATGGGGAAAACCAGATGATAAGGACTCGCCATCCTCTATTAGCATTGTTATGGCCGCTTAATGGCCTTTTTTATTTGTTATTTTTGTAATATTTTCTAATTTTTGGGCATGGCCCAAGACTCTTGATATTTTGGGCTTTCCCCATGTAACTGTAGAGATGTGCCTTCTTACCACCCACCATTTTTTTGTGAATATGTGTATATTTATCTTTTACTAAAGATACAGATGTGTACTCATCAAAAAAAAATTATTAAAATTATTAAATAAATAATCTTAATTAATAAAAAAAATCCATTCTCTTTATAGATTCTTTATTGTTTTAAATGTACAATTATAAATATATATGTCCTATATTTTTTTATAATATTGTAAATATTAAGCACATACAATAACTATAATATACCATTTGAATTTTATCATATAAATTGGACTTACCTAAATCGACTTCCAAGTGGTATTTGCCAATCTTTATAATCTATAACTTGTTTGGATTGTGATACCGGCACATATAATATCACTTTAATATATATTTAAAATATCATTTTAAATTAATTTTAAAAAGTCAACCAAATGACTAAATAAAAACAAGGTTCATTATTTCAAATAGAAATAAGCTAAATAAGAGCATTTTTCAAAATTATATTCTCAAAATAATAATAAACAAAATTAAATTCATTTAATAAATAAATTTGCTAAAATTTTAATTATATAATATTAAAAATTATTTTATTAAGTATTTGTAATGATCATATTAATTTAAAAGTTTGTTTGATGATGTAGTCATTCCTATCATCATGTTTATAATATAAATATTTATGTTTTTTAATTTCATTTTTGTAAAATTATAAATAGATGAATTTTACATTCTAGTGAATTTTTGCAATGAGGTAGTTTACATTTATATTTATAAGATTTTAAGTTTGTTTAATAAAAATTTATAAATTAAAATAAAACTAACCTTGTTTTCCAAATATTCTTGATACATTGATAATGCTTTAACCAAAAATTTTGAATCGTGAATTCAAACATATAATTCATGTAAGTTAATAATTTTGTAAAACTACTAATCTTAATTCATTTCATTAATAATACTAATTTATCAAATTAATAATCCTAAATCATTTCATAAAACTCTAAATTATTACCTTAACCATTACCAATAAATAAACCACAAGATTTAAAATATGACAATTTATAAAAGAAATTATTATATATGAAAATGTCACATTTATCTAAAATAAAAAGCAATCAAAATTAATTAGAAAACTTAAATGATTGATTTAAGCATTGAGAATATATAAATCACAAGATTTAAAATACAACAATTCATAAAAAAAATTATTATATATGAAAATCTCACCTTTACCCAAAGTAAAGAGCAATCAAAGTTAGTAAAAAGCCATTTATGAGGATTCATAACGAAGGAGTCTGCATTATTTATTCCCACAAGATAATGTTGATACTCAGGGCAAATGCAAGCAGCAGCACCATAAGCACCATCCACATGCAGCCACATGTCATGTTCCCGAGCTATTTGGGATAGTCCTTGTAAAGGATCCACAGATGTTGATGATGTTGTTCCAATCTGTAATCATAAACTATTTCATTAATATTTTTTTAATTGAAGTGGAATTACATAATTTGAAATAAGATCCTATCATATAAAATCTTTGTAATTCACCTACCGTAGCACATAAAAATATTGGATGCAATCCAACACTATATCTTTTAATATGCAGTCACGAACATTTTCTAGAGAAAACCCATAGTTTGTGCAACTACTTGTAGCTATAATTTTAACATTATTTTCACATATTCCTGCAATCTAAAATACAATTTCAAAAAAATAAATTTTAAATTATATATAAAAAAAATTATAAAATCTCTGCATATTTACAAGATTGTGGAAGAATATTTTCATGGAAATGGTTTTTCTAGGTTTAATTTTATTGTTAATTTTTTTTGCTCTATAAATCATATCAAGAGATGTAAAGAAGTTCTTACTTTGCAAGCTTTTCAATTAATTAATGTGTCTAATGTGATACATACACCACAAGCTTGTCAACTGAATCTACACCAAATTTCTTGAGAGCCTTACTCCTCACAGCTAATAATGATACCAAAAATGCCTCACTTGCTGATCCTTGAATAACCCCACAACCACCTTTGCCTACAATTCAAATATTCTTTAAATATAAGCGCTTAAAAGATCATATATGATTAGGAATATAAAGATAAATATAACTCTTTAAATTATGGAAGTGCTCAAAATTGTCCTTCTACTTGTGTTGTAGTCACTTACAATTTGTATTATATTTTTTGTTTAATTTTGTTTTAGACTGATGTCTCATTTGAACTTTAGGATGTGACTTTCCCCACACACTTTTTGTGAATATATGACTAATTTATAAATCCTGAAAAAAGTCTCTTCTTAATTTAAGATTTTCATAAATTTAATTACATAAAATACATAGACCTGTAAAAATACTAATAGAACCAAACTATACATGTAATACATATACCATCTAACATGAGAGAAATGAGAGAAAAGAGTCAGGAAGGTTGAGAATTTTTGCAAGCCAATCGCAGACTATGGTTTCAAGCCCAGTGGCAGCAGGAGATGTCATCCATGTCAAACTGACAATAGCACATCCACTACTCAGCATCTCCCCTAAAAATGATGCAGTGCTCAACCCTGCAGGGAAGTATGCATAAAAATTGGGACTTTGCCAATGTGTTAATGTAGGTATCATCTTCTCTTTCACATCTGCAGTAAGTCCAAAACAAAGAAATTGATCATCACAACCACTCATAGTAATAAATATAATAATGATGTATGCATTAATAACCATTAAATTATGTTTCAAATTCCATCCTATTTGAAACTATCAAACAAAATTTCTATAAGAACAATTTGGCTAGAGTCATTTCATGTCTTTCCAGCAAGAAGGCTTTCTACAGAATCCGGACTCTGTGGAGCACAATCAGGGATCCAAGAACTTAAGTATCTAGGCTACAAGAAAATTAATTATAAAAACATCAGATAAGTGCAAATAAATATATTACTAATATCAATTAAATAAATAAATATTTTTAATCTGAAAACCTTCTATCAAACACATACATTTACTTGGATGAGAACTGAGAAGCTTTCAACTTTATTGTAATAATTGGTAATAAAGTCCACCATTGTAGGAGCATGTTTTTTGAACTCTTCAATGTCTAATGGCTTGCTAAGATAATTTTGACGAGCTGAGCCATTGCATTCATCCTCTCCATTCATATTAGTGTTTCCATTCTTATGACTATTGCTTAAAAAATTCTGGTTATTAACATGTCCATTGCATCCATCCTTACAATTCATATAATCATTACTTAAATTCTTGCAATTCATAAAATCATTATTTAGTAATTTTAAGCTAGTAATATGGCCATTGCTTTGTAAAGCATTGCGAGTAATGTGATCATTACTTTGAAAATCCATATCATTGATATAGCTATTGCTTGGAGTATCCTTGTGATTTATATGACCACTGCACTCATCCCTGTCAGCCATATTATCATTGCTTGGACTTGGAAAATCATTTGTATTGATAGGGTCATTATAATTGTCCTTTCCATTCACATAAGAATTGTGTAGAAAATCCATTATATTAATAGAACCACTGCTTGATAGAATATTGCCACTGTTCACCTCCTAGCAAAACAGTGTTGTCCATCTACACAAACACAGAGGAAATTGCAATCTATATAATGAAATCATTAACATCTGCAATGGCAAGGTAGCGACTGAAATCTATGGTTAGATAGGAAAATAAACTCACTAAGAAAATTCTTTGAGAACATGGAAAATTTTCTTCAATCTCTCTTTAAAAAAGTCATTACTAAATCACATAACCTTCAAATTTGAATATTTTCATTTAAAACTTGGACATAAAGATGATTATTATAAACCATATGCCTATATAAAATCTCAAAATATGGCCATGAACATTAACTAAACCTTAGCACCACAAAAATATGATCAAAATGAACATCATATAACTTCAAGATCAAACACCATATAATAAAATGGTTAGTTTGTAGAATGTCTTAAGAGAAGCATACAATAGAACAATCTCTGAAACATAAACAGCTACAGCAGCAGTAGAGAGGATGGAAGGAAAAGGAAGATACAAGTGAAGAAAGCAAGAGTTTGTTGGTCTCATGGTTGCCATTACATCAAAAGATCGATTTGTTAATGTTCGATACAACCTTCAGAATTAACATATCCAAGAAGACAATTAATCCATGTCACGAATCTGAAGAAAATGTTGACCATTTGAATTGGCTAAAAGATACAAAGTGCAACTTTCAGTCACTCCATGAAAATGAGAATTATGCTGCGTTTGTCCATGGTATTGCACATATAAATACCTCTTTATCATCCTCAATTATGAGGAGCTGGAGATCTGATACATAAATAGTAAACAATACAGCGCTTGCTTTTAGGGAATGTATTTATGAATTTCAAATATCACGCGGCTTTTACCAGGATAAACTGAGCACTATAAACTTAACAACTTGACAACGTGCAAAACAGTAGATGTATGCATTATCCAAGATTTAAGAAATCATTTACCACTTGGAAATAAGAGATTTATAAACACAACATGCATCGCAAATTTATAAAACCCTGTCAAGGATTTCTTAATAAATCCCACTAAATGACAAATGCTTATCTTGAAATAACCAGCATTAAGCATTATTAGCAGAAGACCACCATTTTCTACATTAAATCGAGAAGAATATGCATGATTAGAACTTCGCCCATACGCCACAGCAATGTAGTTGGGCTGGTTTGTGTTGGATACAGATGTAAAAACCCAAAAGAGGAGAGGATCTATAAGTTGAGTATGTTCTAATAGCTATACTAGTATTGGTTGATGTAACGTCTAATTATTTTAATAATATATTAGTAGTTGTTGTGACTTTAAAGTTATTAGTGTTGATTATGATTATTAATAATTGAATAAAATGTATTTTTTTATATAAAAACAAGAAACAATATGATGTAGGAGCATCCATGGTCAAAAGGCTATCCTCATCAACCAAAAAGAAAGTATTTAATTTTTAATTTCTGAAGGTTTGGTTTAATTATGTAATAGGTAAATCAATTGCAATGTTGAGGCCAAAATAATTTATTAAATAATTGGTCTTTATTTAAATATTGCACTTTTGGAGTGAGAGAAAATGTAGGAGGTAATTTTGGAGTTTGAAATTCAAAATTGGAAATTTTGGAATAGGATTTTTTGGAGACTTTCTATTCCATTAGAATATTATTTTTGAGATTCCAAAATCCCTAAAAAATAGGGATGGAGAGAGTGGACACCCAAGATAAGAAAAACAGATTTTTGCTTTAATGCATAAAAGCTAGTGTTTTTGGGAAAAATCAATGAATGGCTTTAGTATTCAAATCAATGTGAATGAGCACAACTTGGGTCATTATTTTATTGATTTTTACAAGGCATTTACAATAGCAAGTCGTGGGATATGGTTCAGTAACTTTGTGTTGCATATTTGGAAGCATTTAATGATGGATTTTAACACATTGAGGAATTTTAAAAATACAATTGAAGGGAAATGAAAGAGAAGATTTGGGGTGCCTATTTTGGTATCTAAAAAAATGTTTTAATCTATATAAAATGGATTCTTTAATATATTCAAGGGGAAGCAAGCAATAGCAGCAAGTTTGGAGAAAGAACTTGCAAGTTCCTCCTAAGAGTTGCACAAAGAAAAGTGTAGAAAATCAGCTTGTGAAAAGAAGAGGAATTTTGCAGGGGAAGTTTGGTGAGAGTTGAGGGAAGGAGAATCAGTTTGGTATGAATGATTTTGTAGGCTTGGAAGTGAAGGAATAACAGAAAATGGATTTAAGAATCCATGATTGAGTTGTTGCAGATTTTGTATTGAATTTTGCAAGTGTTTGATGATCTTGTTTCACAGTTTTGGTAGAAGATTTGAAAGAATGAAATTATTGTTGTCTTTTAAATTATTTTGCTATTGTACATCAGTTTTATATTAGTTTTGAGACTATTATTATCAGCACATGAGGCTGCACCATTTGTATTGTCAATTTGGAGAAGTTATTGTGATGTTTGTAGGAGTTTGTGAATAAATAATCAAGTGTTCATATTGCAGATTTTAAATCTGATTTGTTGCATTTGCAATGCATTTTCTCTTGTTGAGAATAGTTGTATGAAAAGGGGGTATGTGTGTTTATCCTTCTGCTTCAGTGGTATCAGAGCAGAAGTTCTTGCGTCTATAATAGAGCGCCGAACATGAGGCAGTTGCAGCAGGACCTGTGAGTGTGAGTTGAAGCCAACAGGTCTTGAGAGTGAAGATCTTGTAAACAAATCACCAAATGTGAGGCAGTTTACATGTGAAGAACCTAAGGGTTTTGAAAAATTGTGTTGTTGAGGATTTGAGAAGCCTAGAAAATGGAAAGGAGAAAGGGCATTATCATTAGATGGATTCTAAGGATTCCTAGACTAGAGGTAATAAAAAGGAGATTCAGAGAAAGAGAAATGATAAGGTTGCAACAACAAATAAATGAATTGAGGGATGAGATTGAAAGGAGGAAACAAGAGGAGAGAAGATTTGAAGATAAGTTTTATCTTTCTAATGATGTTTTGACTGGAGGAAAGAAAGAAGAAGTAATAGAATGTCATGCATGCGACATTGAGGAGAAAGAAGAGTATGAGCATGAAGAGATTGATGAACCTGAAGAGGGATGTTTATTGGAAGACATGGAGAATGAGACTACAGTGATTGCAGCAGTAGAAGAGAGTTCTTTAAAGAACACCTATGAAGTTGAAAAGGATGATTTACTCATTCAGATTGAAAGAGAATGGGATCAAATTATTGCAAGGGAAGAAAAACTTGCAGCAGTGGAAGATACAGAGGTAAAATTTATTTTTGATAAATTTTTTTGTGAAGATGAATGTGATTATGATGAAGTTGCAGCTGAAGAGTGTCCTTTGAAGGACATAAGAGAAAGTAAAGGAGGTGATTTATTGATGCAAATGGTAGCAATTGAAAGAGAGTGGGATGAGATAATCTCAGGTGAGACGAAGGTTGTAGTAGAATGTGAGGTAAAATCATATTTTGATGTTTTCTTTGATGAAGAATTTGTTGCAGCAATAGATCAATTTGAAAAAGTTGAATTTGAAGAGTGTAAAGTGAAGGTAAATGAAAAGTTTTCTGGTAAATCTTTGTTAGAGAATAGTGGACATGAAGATGTTTTGATTTGTGACTATGATTCCTTGTTAGGAGGAATGGAAAATGAGTCTCTTGATAATGGTACTAATGTTGTTTTGAGTAAAATAAATCAGATTGCAGTGATTTGTTTTACAAAAGGCATTGAAACAATAAAATTTCATGAAGAAGAAATGGTGGAAAGAGTGGGAGAAATTAAACCAGCAATAGAGTGTAGAGGAGTAAAGATGTAAGAGGATAATGTTGTGAAGTTGCAGAAATTGGTGAACAAAGAAATACTAGTGGAAAAAGAAGAGAGGTGGATCCAAGAAAAGCACAGGTTCTATAAATATTTTTGAGTGCAGCTCATGAAATATTTCTTTTCTACCACGGGTGTCTGATGCAGGAACATCCATGGTCAAAGGGCTATCCTCATCAACCAAAAAGAAAGTATTTAATTTTTAAGTTTGAAGGTTTGGTTTAATTATGTAATAGGTAAATCAATTGCAATGTTGAGGCCAAAATAATTTATTAAATAATTGGTCTTTATTTAAATATTGCACTTTTGGAGTGAGAGAAAATGTAGGAGGTAATTTTGGAACTTTTGAAGTTCAAAATTGAAAATTTTGGAATAGGATTTTTTTGGAGACTTTCTATTCCATTAGAATATTATTTTTGAGATTCCAAAATCCCTAAAAAATAGGGATGGAGAGAGTGGACACCCAAAATAAGAAAAACAGATTTTTGCTTTAATGCATAAAAGCTAGTGTTTTTGGGAAAAATCAATAAATGACTTCAGTATTCAAATCAATGTGAATGAGCATGACTTGGGTCATTATTTTATTGATTTTTACAAGGCATTTACAATAGCAAGTCGTGGGATATGGTTCAGCAACTTTGTGTTTCATATTTGGAAGCATTTAATGATGGATTTTAACACATTGAGGAATTTTAAAAATACAATTGAAGGGAAATGAAAGAGAAGATTTGGGGTGCCTATTTTGGTATCTAAAAAAATGTTTTAATCTATATAAAATGGATTCTTTAATGTATTCAAGGGGAAGCAAGCAATAGCAGCGATTTTGGAGAAAGAACTTGCAAGTTCCTCCTAAGAGTTGCACAAAGAAAAGTGTAGAAAATCAACTTGTGAAAAGAAGAGGAATTTTGTAGGGGAAGTTTGGTGAGAGTTGAGGGAAGGAGAATTAGTTTGGTATGAATTATTTTGCAGGCTTTGAAGTGAAAGAATAGCAGAAAATGGATTTAAGAATCCATGATTGAGTTGTTGCAGATTTTGTATTGAATTTTGCAAGTGTTTGATGATCTTGTTTCACAGTTTTGGTAGAAGATTTGAAAGAATGAAATTATTGTTGTCTTTTAAATTATTTTGCTGTTGTACATCAGTTTTATATTAGTTTTAAGACTATTATTATCAGCACATGAGGCTGCACCATTTGTATTGTCAATTTGGAGAAGTTATTGTGATGTTTGTAGGAGTTTATGAATAAACAATCAAGTGTTCATGTTGCAGATTTTAAATCTGATTTGTTGCATTTGCAACGCATTTTCTCTTGTTGAGAATAGTTGTATGAAAAGGGGGTATGTGTGTTTATCCTCCTCCTTCACAATAATAAATGAATTAGTACACAACTATTTGTCAAACTTTTTTGGGACATTTTTAGACAGATCAACATAAAGCATGCTAATGTGGTATTATATTTGATGATGTGGACTTGAACCCCTAGTTACAAGTACGAGACTTGCCAAATAAGCTACCTTAAAAAAATTTGAGTAATTTAAAATTATCGCCTAAGATTTTTGAGAGGTGCACGATTAGGGTGCTCAACTATTGGGTCCCCTCCCATATGTGGGTATGTTAGGAAGATCAACATGAAATATATGTTTGAGCATTTTCCATAATTGATTAATATAAAACAATTGATGTACTATGTAAAGAAATAAAATTAATCTAGAAATATTAAATGAATAAGGCAATTAAATGCAATTGTTTGTTTAGAGAGTACATTGAAAGTAAATAACTCTATTTTTTGGGTATATTTTTCAAAATGATAAAGAATGGTTAAGGTTATTTAGTTGTAGGTATAGCTTGGTAAACTATAACTTTGTGATCTAAAATGATTTCTTAATATGATATCTAACTTTGTAATGAATTGAATTATGTTTTTATTTGGGGTGAAATTGTGGTGTGGAATTTCTTTGGTTCAATTTTATAGCACAAAATTGAACTCTCTACATTAGACCTATACTACATGATCTTGCAAGTCTTGTAATATAAAAATTGGTTCACCTTGCCTTAAGGTGTCAAGAATTGTTGTAAGGAAGCTATATTGTTTATAAACACTTTTGAGGAGCTCGCTAAGAGATGGTCATGTTCTCCTCAAAATCCAACACCAATGGTAGAAGATGGGAGGAAAACGCTAGAGAAAGTTAACACTTTACAAAATGTTATAGATACATTAATGAAGTCAATTAACATAAAGAAATTTAGGCAGTCAAGTAAGTCTATGGGCCTTTTGGATCCTAGTAGATAGTTGGCAATGTTGGTATTCCCTTATCTCTTCCAAGGTGTTCAACAAGTGAGAGAATGTTATAAAAGATGTCTCAACTTTGCATCATAATGTTGAAAAGATTATAAAAAAAATGAGTACAAAAACAAAGAAAATCTATGCTATAAGGATTGATTTTGGCCATGAAAATTGTTGAACCGGGCATTAATTAAAGCAAGCTACTTATAACATGGGTATCTTGTAGATATTTAATTTTAAAAAGGCTCGTTTAACTTCCAAAATGAAAATTTATAGCCTCCAAAAGGTAGACCCCTCAAATTATAAATGTAGAAGCATCTATGATGTAGAATTGAGTTGTAAGAGGGCATTACACTTGTTGACTACTTATGATGCATGTTATGACACATTATAAGATATCTTTGGTTGGAGATAACAAAACCAAAGTAACATGCCTAGGTTGGTGAGTGGGTTATGATGAGCTTATGATAGATGTGAGAAAAATAATTTTTTTAGTTTATGGACTCATCTTGGTATTTGGGTGTTGGATTTTGATTATTAATTTGGATGTAATTTTGGGTCATGGTTTTGGCCCATGGTTTGTAGTTTTCCATCCTTCGTTCCTTGGTTCACTCATATTTATTAGGTGTTTGAAATGGAGGTTTCAGAGATTTAGAAGGTTTCATTATGCTATCAAAAACACTCTAGGTTTATATGTTGTTGTTGTCGCCTAAGAAGGCTTGGGCTTGCATTTATATGGGAAACTCTTAGGTGTTGTTGATATTAAAATTGGTTTGAATTTTGAAGGGTAGATTTTTAAATTTTTTTCTTAGAATAAATACTATGTTATATGGTGTTCATGTTATTCAAATATCTTTTTTTTTCTATAATTTTGATCATATTTTATACACTCATCTCCCCCATATTACTTTAGAAATCATTTCTATTATGAGTCAGTGTAAGAAGTTGGGTCCACTTTTTGGCCAAAAGGTGGAAGTGATTTTCTAGAAAATAAAATTTTGTCATAGCTGGACTAAACATTTGAAGCACTTACACATAGAATCTTAAGAAAGTCTCATTTGGGCCCCTTCAAAAAGGAAATACCAAACCAACAAACTGGCCCCACAAATTATGTTGGAACTCTGCAATTCTTCCAAAGGCTAGCTCATTTGCTTGGTTGGCTCTAAATAAACATATACTTATTTTCAAGAGGTTAGTGAAACAAGGTATTTCTACCCCTTTCAACTACGTATTATGCGAGCAACAGGAAGATAACATAGACCACCTTTTAGTAACGTGCAAATTATCAAATCAATGTTTGGCATGGCTCCAAAAGAAACTAAATTGGGTCACACCCCTCCAAGAATCACTGCAAGCAATCTTTTCCTTGTGGCCGCTAATGAATGAAGACTCTTTATTCTCTTCAATTTGGGTAGTAAGCCCCTCAATTGTAATATAATGTATATGGTGGGAAAGAAACAATGGAGTATTCATAAAGGAGCATCATTCAGTCAAAGAAGTAATAGGAAAAATTCAAAGGCTAATTTTTGAGTTAATAATGTCTAATATATAAAAATAAAATAGCACAACTAGGGGAGAAGACCCAATATCCGCCAGGGCTAACTTTGCGCAACCGTAGAATTCAAACCGTATGTCGAATCAGAAAAAAAAAATTATGGGTTTTTTTTGCACATGAGTTAAGATCTTATAACTAAGGTTTTGGCTTCTGGGCAATTCGGTAGAGTGCGGTAGAGTCCGATATGTGCGTGGAGGTAAAAAAATACACCTTTTAGATGTGTCGTCCACTTGCCGTCACCTAACGTCCCAGTACCCTCTAACTATAACCACCAAAAAAAAAATTAAAAACACCTAAATGTGTCACTTTTAACATCTAATTAAAACTCTTTTATCATTCAAATCCACTCAAAAGTCAATGGGTCTAATTCACGTTAGCACCTTATAGAATCATTTTGGGGCCCATTAAAAATCACTCCTACATATTAATCTCCTTACTAAAGCATAGGACACTAAACACATTACACCCCAATTAATCTTTATTTGGGGTCTGATTGACGTATATGACTAATGTTTTTTTGTGGGTATCCCATCATGTTCCTTCACTTTACCACACACTGTCTGGAAGCTTCCCGGTGATGGAGAAGGATGCAGATGACGACGGCTCTCCACGGCTCCTGCACGTGCACACGGCTTCAGGTAACATCTAACATCTTTCTCCTTTGAATATGCAAACAATGGCACTGGTTAATCATTTTCTTTTGCATCTTTCATGACCCGTGAAGGGTTTATTCGATGATTAAGACCCATGAAGGGTTTGTTCGATGATTGAAAAATTATTACTGCTTGTCTATGAAATAAATCATTCCTCTTACACACTTCTCACCATGTGTTGTTTTATTTTGCTAATGTCATGGTACTGGCATTATACACATGGGTTTTTTTTGGGGATAAAATAATTTCCTGTCCTCATTTTACCGCGCACTCACAACGTGGTAAAGTCAACTGTATCATGATTTTGTCTGCAGAAATGATGACGAATTTCATGGGTTTGTGAAAACCCTTGCTTTGTTTTTCCAAATATAGGTTTTATTGTGGTTAAATGATTAAATACGACCTAGTAAAGTCAATTGTCTGATGATTTTGTCTCCAGAAATGATCAGGAATTTTGTGGGTTTGAAAAATAATATTTTTTGGTCTACTTCAACCTTTTTATAAAAAACCCATGTCACTTTGGTCATAAATTATTTGTGAAAACCCTTCCTTGGTTTTTTCCAAATTTGTGTGCTTAAGAAATTAATCTCATGAAACCCTTGCTTGGAATATTCTGCATCTATCTGAAAATGCATTTGTGTAAACCCTTGCTTGGGTTTTTCCAAATTCATGCTTAAGGAATTAATCTCATGAAACCCTTGCCTGGAATATTCTGTATCTATCTGAAAATGTACTTATGTATTCCTAGCTTGGTTTTTTCCAAATTCGTGTGCTTAAGGAATTAATCTCATGAAACCCTTTCCTGGAATATTCTGCATCTATCTGAAAATGCACTTCTCTATTCCTAGCTTAGTTTTTTTCCAAATTCGTGTGCTTAAGGAATTAATCTCATGATGAAAACCTTGCCTGGAATATTCTGCATCTATCTAAAAATGTGTAATACCCCTCCTCTTACTGGTAGGATTTAGTAATTTTCAATGCGGTTGTTTGCTACTTGTGACGATGATGATATTGTTTGAGTTGGATAGTTAGACATTTGATGATGTTGGATTCCGTTAGTAGACATGATTATTTCATATGACATTGTGGTTGGTAATGTTAGTTTATTTTCAGAATTATGACATGATGCAGTGATTTAATTAGATATGTTATGTAATGATTGTTAGTTAGAAATCTTGATTTATTGGTTATATTATAATTGTTAGAATAGGTGTGACGAAGGGCAATATAGCATCACTCGTTCGCGAGTGCCCTGTTATGTTGCGATTCCTTCTCACAATGTAGTATTTGATTTAATGCTTTGATGATATATATATATGCACATGTACACAACTTCTCTTGTATGCAGGATTTGTAGGTACAAGTCTCGATTCCACCTGCTTCGGCAGGACAGGGCGAGCACCAATAACCCAACGGTTAAATGTTGATAGAGAGGTGACGATGAAGTCCTCCCGTTCCATGATGTCAGGTCGTCTCGTTTGTTTGGTATTGTTTACTTTGTGAATTTGTCGTCATTTGTGGCTTGTGTTTTGTGTGTTGTCGTATTTTGAATAATGTGGTATTTTATAAGTTATGATTATTTAATTGATGTTGATATTTTATAAGTTGTGAATTAGTTAATTAGATGGGGATAATAGTTGTGTATTTTAATGATGATTTATTTGTATGAAAATATTTAAATGTTTTATTTGATTTTTATAAAGTCATGTGTTTCAAATTAAATGATAATTAAATATTAAATGTGTGTTATTTATTTTAATTATCTTATTGAAGATAATTATTAGAATAAATTATTTTAAATTAAATAGATAATGTGATGTGCAAGAAAAGTGGTAAAAATAGAAATTAAAGCAATAAAACAAATAAAAGAATGAAAAGATTGTGTGAGCCAATAGGAATAGAGATATGGAAAAAAAGCTGGCTTTTAAAGAATTGTTTTCTTTTATTCTTGATTTTTAGAGTTTTTGAGGAGAGGGGGATATTATCTTTGAATTAATTAAAAATTTTTGGGGGAAAGTTTACACACACAGGGGATTAGGGATTGAGAGGGGGCACAAGTTATTCTGTATTTTGAATCTGAAGAGAATATGGGTTTTTGGACTTTTTTGCTAATTTGAGGAGAGTTCGAGAAAGGGTTGGGGGATCTATTACTCGTTATTTTGGAGTCTTCTGAACAAAGGATCGGGTTCGAGATTTGAGCACGGTGACTCAGAGGAGATTCGAAGCAAGAAAGGGGAGCTCTTCGTAAAGGCCGTCAGGAACCAACTTCTTCAGATTCTCAAAGAAGCGCAGGACTCCAGGTTCCTGTCTCTACCTTTGATTTTTTGAATCTGCAAAATAAATAAATAAAAGATATGATTTGAATGAATTTGTGTGGTAAATAAACAAAAAGAATCTGTCTGTGACTTAGATTTAAACGATTTTCTTTGATTAGAAAATGAATGAACAGATAGGTTTTTTCCTTTGAAAATAAAATGCATGTTGAGATTAGAAATCTTATTTTGCAAGCAAACTAAAAAGGAACTCTGTTAAATTCCGTATGAATACGCTCAATTTCTATCTGTTATATTGCTAAGGAAAAGATCAATCTGTGTGTGTTAATAAGTTTGAAATTTTGTTTCTTTTTTTTTTTGGGATTATCTTTAATATGTATTTATATATGTGAAGATTCTGTATTCTATACAAAAAACTAAATTAGCTGTGTTTATGTAATTATATATATATATATATTCATTTAAATATATATATATAAAAATATATATATACATACATCTATATCCGTGTATTCTTTTTATTTAATCTTTTGTTTGAAGTATGTATATTTTATAGAAAATGAAATTTGAAATTTTCGAAGCGGAGGATACTGTACCGTGTGAAGGAAAATCATTTCGTTTTCCATGATTTTAAAAAAAAAAAATTATAAATGAAATTTTATTATAAAAAAAAGAATGTTTAAATTATTATTTTTTATATAGTGGAGAGGAGAGGGACGGCGCGAGCCGTACCCCCTCCCCTGCCCTGCGCCAACCACGGGCTGCCGTAGCAGTCCGTGGACTGCTGCTCGCAGCAGTCATACGGACTGCCGCGCGCAGTCCGTGGGACTGGCGCCCGCGGGTTCCCATGTAGTTGGGATTTAAAATCTTTAATTTTTATTTGGATTTGTTTTTATTAATTTAGATTTGTGTATATTTAAAATCTTTGAATTTTATTAAGATTTGTTTCTTTTTAATTTAAACTTGTATATATTTAATTAGATAATTTAAATACTTGCTTTATAATAAATTTATTAATATATTTTAAAATATTTGTTAAATATTTGTTAAATGTTAATACTTTTATATATAAATATATTTGGTGTGTATATTCGCAATAAGAGTATAATTACATGCGTTTTGTTTATTTGTAAAGTTTGGAGAATTATATGAAAATAAAAATGTTAATAGAATTATATTTTAAGTGTGTATATATATATATAGATATCTGAATGTATATAGTATATATTTGTAATAAATTGTATTTATTAATTTTAGATAAATTGTAAGTCTAAATGAATTGTATTTATTAATTCAGATAGTTTGTAAGGGTAGAATTTATTGAGTGGGTTGTATTTGTGAAAATTATAAAATGGGATTTTTATGAGTTGTTAAGTGGAACGAATTATTTATATTAGTGAATTTGTTATTGTATGTTTTATTTCAATGGTTTCTTGAGTTCCCTTAGTCAGAGGTTTTAATGTAATTTTAGATATTGTCGGATGTCTTTTGTTTAGAATTAAATATTTTGACGTAGCGTTATTAACTTCTTGTGCTTTCTTTATATCGTTTCAAGGTTGGAGTGTCGTGTATTATTGAGTTAATCGTCACTTTAAGTTATGAATTTACGTGACCTGGTTATTGTTTTC
This sequence comes from Sequoia sempervirens, assembly GCA_007258455.2. NCBI lineage: Eukaryota > Viridiplantae > Streptophyta > Pinopsida > Cupressales > Cupressaceae > Sequoia > Sequoia sempervirens. The sequence goes on from VDFB02032658.1 coordinate 35,257, forward strand.
CAGTTAATTGTTGTAACTTTACTCTTCGATGTGGGTTATGTGGTTGTTAATTTGTGAAACCCCATAGATTGTCGGTCTTTCTTGTGCTTTTTTATTATGGTTTTTCCTTTATACCGGTTGTGGTGTGGGAACCTTGTGTATTCATGATTCGGTTATGGGTTATTGAGAACCATAGTTCCAGAGGCGTGTCTTTTAATCTGTGATTGTTATTGAGTGTGGTTGTGCTCTTGGAATTGGAAATCTATTAGAATTACTTTTGGTTGGGTTGTACGTGGGTATTCGCATTTTGTTTATGAGCTATTGCGAGATGGATTTGCCTCGCTTGTTTATGTTTTGAGTTATATGTTTCATTCATGATAGTACAACCCTTGCCTAGTTTTGATTTATGTCAGGGGTCATAGGGAGAGTGGCTCTTCGTGGGCGCCGGCGCCTTGGGTAAGAGGAAGTGCCAGGACAACCCACGTAAGAGTAGTTAAACAAGTGATAACCTAAAAATAGAGTTTAGGGGGATGGTTAGTTAACACATAACAAGATAGAAACATGCACCTCACCCCTACAGTTAGCGCTTTCTAAGGCTAAGGATGGGTGGGAAGACCTGGTTGGTAAGGTCACTACCTTGTCTCTATGAAAGGTAAGTGGCTCCGCATGAGTAACCCTATGGGGCGGCACCTTGAAATAGGATGTCTGGATAACCATAGATGGAGGCAGCTCCTTGAGCTAGGTTGTCTGGATAATCCATGTATCGATGGAGGCAGCACCTTATGATAGGTAGTCTGGCGAATTCATGTAAGGCCATGCGATGACACTCTCCACTAGATACCCTTGTTCTTGTTTCTTGTTGCCTCTGGATATTGTTATTTTATGTTGTTCTGATTTTAGGGCTAGGGAATCCATAGGTGGGTGCTGGCGCCTCAGTTGGAGGAAGAGCCAGGGGATCCCATGAGAGTTATGTGATGACCCTCCCTACTTGACACCCGTCTGACTTGTTTCTTGTTGCCTATGGAATGGTGTATTGAATGGTTGATTTAGAGTTATTATGGAATCATATTCTTTTTATTGGTTCTGATTTATTTGGAAATGTATTTTGGGTGTTGGTTCGGTTCTTCTGGATGTTATCTCCTTATGATGCTTTTTGAGTTCTTGTGAATGTGATTCATGATTGTTAATTGGTAGTATTTCATGTTATTGTGATGAGTTTCTTAGTTTTAACTCGTTATGTGATTTGAGCGTCGATGGTTGTGCATTGCATGCTTGAGTTGTACTTGTTTTGTATCATGTTGTTGTTGAGTCGGTTTGACATTCATGGTCGGGTTCACTTCCTCGTCACCTCTGAGCACGGGGGGTGAGTTACTTGTAATTCACATGGTTGGGTGGAACGTGCTCCGCACCCGTTGGGTTCCCCATCAGCGTCTTGTCTTCTCGGCTTACGCAGTGGAGTTGTACGGTGATCAGTTGTTACTTCATATATCATTATACTTGTATCATCCCCATGTTGGGAAATTCAATGTATTCATGTCAAGGAAAATTGTAATGTAATATTATAACAATGATGTAATAGTTAGGATTATTTGTAACTCTATTAAGAGATGTATCATGGATGTAATTATGCGATGTTTATTATTCTCGCATCATGGTTATTGGATGTATCCTTATCCTTGGTTATCATTATAAATGATATTGTTGTAATCTTTATTTTTATTTATGGTTAGTGTTGCGAAGTAACCTCTCGTGCCCCAGCAGAACCAAGTGTGTTAATGCTATGTAATATGTTATGTGGTTATGGTTAATGTTATTGCATGTTCACTCTTGTTATTTTTAAAAAAAAAAATTATTTGCATTGTGTGTGTTCTCTGGGTTTACTGACAGTTACAAAATGCATTTGTGAAATCCCTTGCTTGGTTTTTTCCAAATTCATGTGCTTAAGGAATTAATCTCATGAAACCCTTGCATGGAATATTCTACATCTATCTGAAAACGCACTTTTGTATTCCTGCGAGTGAGGAATTATTATTATGAAACCCTTGGTTAATTTCTTGTGCGCATTTCTGAAAACCCAATACATACATACATACATATATGTATGTATGTATGGTATGTACATACGGTATGTATGTACATACATAAATGTATGTATGGTATATATGTACACATACATACATACCATACATATATGTATGTATGGTATGTATGTACACATACATACATACCATACATATATTCTCCATCTATTTGAAAATGACATTTGTATTCCTATATATACATACATACCATACATATATTCTCCATCTATTTGAAAATGCACATTTGTATTCCTATATATACATACATACCATACATATATTCTCCATCTATTTGAAAACGCACATTTGTATTCCTATATTATTATGAAACCCAAGTGGTTAATTTCTTGTGCACTTTTTTGAAAACCCAAGTATTTATGTATGTATGTATGTATGTATGTATGTATGTGTACATAAATACATACATATATCCCATGTGTACTTTTCTTGAAATTTGTGTGCTTAAGGAATTAATCTCATGAAACCCTTTCCTGGAATATTCTACATCTATCTAAAAAACGCACTTTTGTATTCTTGCGAGTGAGGAATTATTATTATGAAGCCCTTGGTTAATTTCTTGTGCACTTTTCTGAAAACCCAAGTATGAATGTATGTATGTAATGTACATACATACATATATATGTATGTAATGTACGTACATATATATTACATACATATATATGTATGTATTGAAAGCAGCGACAAGCATCCTATGCACATTCCTCTAATATCCCAAGTCTCGGTTAGGTACTTATAGTTATTTTCATTTATGCAGTGTCTTCTTACTTTATACATTCTAGCATTTTTTTATATTTTCTACTTTCCATTGCACATACAACAGGCTAGCATACATATATTTGTCATTTTATATTATGTGTCTCTTGTTCATTCAGCAAATCAATGTATATGTGTGTATCCTTTGCCTATCCTTTCAAAATGCAAACAATGGTACTAGTTAATCATTCTCTTATGCATCTTTCACGACCCATTAAGGATTTATTCGATGATTGAAAAATTATTACTGCTTGTTTATGATACATACATACATATATATATATATATATATATATATATATATATATACATACATACATACATATATGTATGTGTGTATGTATGTATGTGCATATATACATATATGTATGTATGTGCATATATACATATATGTATGTATGTGCATATATGCATACATACATACATACACATGTATGTATGTACATATGTATGTATGTATGTATGTATGTATGCACATACATACATACATACATATATGTATATGTGTATGTGTGTATGTATGTATGTGCATTTATACATATATGTATGTATGTATGTATGTATGTATGTATGTATGCACATGCATACATATATGTACATACATATATATGTGTGTGTGTGTGTGTGCAGCTACAAAGAGAGTGCGAGGTAAAATGAGTGAACAAAATGGGATACCCACAAAAAACATTAGTCATATGCATCAATCGGACCCAAATGAAGATTAATTGGGGTGTAATGTGTTTGGTGTCCAGTGCTTTAGTAAGGAGATAATATGTAGGAGTAATTTTTAATGGGCGCCAAAATGATTCTATAAGGTGCTAATGTGAATTAGACCCATTGAATTTTGAGCGGATTTGAATGATAAAAGAGTTTTAATTAGATGTTAAAAGTGACACATTTAGGTGTTTTTTTTGCTTTGCAATATATATTACTGATTTTCTACAATTTATATGTATGTATATGTTTATATGAATACATGCATGTATGCTTATGTTTCTATGAATGTTTGCATTTATTCTTATGTTTGTATCACTGTATGCATGCATGCAAACCTGCAAAAAATCACAGATATATAAGGCTTCCCAAATGAACATCGAATCCAAATATAGTGCAGAATTCAGTCATATCATCTCTAAAAACCTACGTAAGTGGCAGCTACAAATTCAAATTCTATAACAAATTCATATTTGAAACACAACAATCAAATTGAATGCATTCAATTTTCATATTCAAATTTCTAAATAAGAGGGACAGCAGCCAACGACATTCACAATTATTCTCCTCTACTGCTATATTCATAATTGAACTTGATTAATTATGTGTTGTTGTACATGCATTATTTCAAAGGTCATATGATGTTTGTATGTTACTAGCCTCGGTTGTGACTACCCGTGGTTGTTAATCTTTTCTTGCAGGCATGGGAGAACAAGGAGAGGTGGTGCAACAATGTTCATGGTGGGCAGTTTGTTAATTGTGTTTGTCAACACACCAAATAATTAAGGATTTTTTGTTCAAATTGTTCTAAGTTTCAATTATTGTTCTATATTTTTTACTAACTAGTATATCTTTTTATTTCAATAACTATTGTCCATGTTTGTTTGTTGTATTATATTTTTTTGTTGTGGCAGGCATGTCAAATGGCTAGGAGGTTGTGAAGAGCATGTAAAATTGTAAGATTACATTTCAGGTAAAGTCTTTCAAGACTTTACTTTGGCTGTGACCCGATAGACATTGTGTTCATTTATAATGTTCATTTTTATTATTCATTGTAAACATACATTTACAATTTACAATTAGATTAATTTCCAAGTGTATGTGTTCAAAAATTTATAATTTCAAATAGATTAATTTATGGATATGTTGCATATAGATGTATAGTTATATGTATGCATATACTTAGTTGTGTATACATATGTATGTATGTATGTATACATACATACATACATACATACACACACACACACACACACACACACATATATATATGCATGTATACACAACTAGGGAGGTTGTAAAGAGAAAGTCAATTTGCATGATGACATGATGACATTTCAAGTCAAGTCTTTCAAGAGTTTACTTTGGCTGTGACCTAGTAGACATTGTGTTCATTTATGATGTTCTTTTTTCTTATGATGTTCATTCATGAACCTGAACAATGGGATTTGATTTATGATGGGATTTACTTATTCATTGTAAACTTACAATTTAGAATTAGATTGATTTCCACTTACACTTACAGTTACAATTTATGGATATGCTACATATAGATGTATAGTTATATATATGTATGCATATACTTAGTTGTGTATACATACATATATATATATACACACACACACAACTATGTATATATATATGTATATATATGTATGTATACATATATATATATGTATATGTATGCATATACATAGTTGTATGTGTGTGTATATATATATATATATATATGTACATAATTTTCTGAATTTCAATCACATACATTTCTTAATGTACATTTAAATTTTCAACAATGTTAGTTAGATGAATACAACAAACACATATCCAACAAAATGATAGATGAATACAACAAACACAAAAATGATTTCGAATCACAAAAGCATAGATCATTAACTTGGAAAGAAGACAAGGAGTCTTCATATATACAAAAAACACATTGGAACACATCGAATTAGATAAGTTGAGAACATACTACCATTTAGTTCTACAAAATTAGACACTAGTATCAAATGCTATCCAATACAACAAACTAGTATCCTTTGACTGTCCAATACAATAGACTAGCATTCAGTTTTACAAAAAACACTCTAGCACACTTCGAGGTCAAAAAGTTGACAACAAAAAATCCTAATCAGACATCCACAGATCTGATTATGAAGTGGTGTGTCCTTGGGGGTCAACTGACTCTGCGTCAACTGGAGAAGATGTTGAGGACTGCGGATTGTTCTATATGGCACTTGCTATACAAGCAAGCAATGCATGATTTGCCTCTGGAGTTAGCTGTAACTATGGAGAGCAGCCTTCAGAAGACCCATTTTGTAGGTTGCTAAGAGCTGCAAAGGCTGGAGACAAAATGTTAATCATGTCCCTTAAAATTGGATGTTGACTTGGAAGAGGAGTTGTAGGAGTACTCTTACTTCTTTTCTTTCTGCTCTTTCCCTTGCTTTTGGTTTTCCTTCAACTGTCTAGCAATCTTTGCTTGCTCCCTTTGAAGCTCCTTTTCATGTCGCTGCCTCAGTTTCTCCTCTGCAATTTTTTGTTTTTTTGCAGCATGCTCCAATCTGTTTGCCTCCCTCTGTGCGAGGATTGCTTCTCTTTTTGCCTTCCTTTCAGCCATTTGCTCCCTTTTCCTTTGCTGCAATTCTTGGTTTCTTTGCTTTTGTGCCTCTTGTTCATTCAGCAAATTGAAGAAATCATCCGATGTCAAAATTTGAGACTGCCTACTAAGGCGTAGGACCCCATTGCGACCTCTGTTAGATGATTGGCGCACTCGTTGCATTGGGAGTTGCAAAAAAGTGCTTCTGCTGCCTGCTGGTTGTTGATCATTGACTTGTGTGCATGGCACATAGTCAGCCTCTTCATCACTTGAGTCATTACCATCGAGTCCATCCTCTTCATCATTTTCAGCCTCCCAATTTCTCCTAGTTGTGAAGTAATGGATGACATCTTCAGGATCAACATTCGGTGGTGATGGCATGGACAACCCTTCATCCACTTGAGTGAAATTGAGATGCACCCCTAGGTTCAAAGCTGCATCTTGAAATTCAGATGGCAGATTCAGACTCTCTTCATTTTCAGCTGCCTGATTACATGATCGAACTGCTGGTTCTTGTTGAATTTATGTTGCCTCAATGTTTTCTGGATTTGGGGGAATGTTTGCAGAAAAGGTATCCACAAACTGTCCAATCTGTTCCTCATTCCAACCTACTATCCTCAAACAAGTCTCAGCTGCCATGAACTGTGCCTCTTCATCAGCTGTATCACCCTCAGTTTCTGCTCCCAATGTCGTTCCTTCCTCTTCAACCACGAAAGCTTGGCTTGGCCCCATATCCAAGTCAAGTGCATGTCGATCTAATGGCCAAATTCTTGTTTTTCTAAAACCACTTGCAATGTTATTAGGAGTCAAAGCTTGTGCAAAAGCTTTGCTGGCAAGTGTTGCCAACTCTTCCCTTCCAATGTCAAGTTGAGGATTTGCAGAGAGCCATATAGTCCTTTGCTATTTGAAGTAGTTCTTAAATGGTGAGAACACACTAACATCAAGGGGCTGCAATTTGTGGCTGCAATGTGCTGGAAGTGTGAGAAAATCTATTCCCATAGCCTTTGCTTCTTCGACCGTTTTGAATGCCACATGGCTGCCATGACCGTCAAAGATTAGAAGCTTTCTGTTGGTTGGTGACACACCTCCTGGGACATTTTTTGCGAAGTGTTTTAACCATGCCACAAATAATTCTTTGGTCATCCAAGCATGCTCTTGGATTGCCATGCATGCCTTTGGCTCATAGTTAACAATATAGTTTTTAATGTTCCTTTTGGACTTGAACAAATAGTAACCAGGTATAGCTTGACCTGCTGCATTAACACAAGCTAGAACAGTGATCCATTCTCTGCTTTTAGCAATTAATTGTGGAACACATTTCGTCCCTATTTTTGCAATAACTCTCATTGCACAATTTCTGCCAGCTTGTACACCTGTTTCATCGTAGTTCCATATGTTGTTGGGCCCATAATTATGTTTGTTGTACAACTCCTCCAAGTTATCGTAGAATGAAGAAACTATTTCGAGGCGTAGCATTATAGCTCAATCTGTGTCCACTCCTTTGGGTGTTCGAATTGTCAGATCAAGATGCCTTTGACAAAATCCAACCCACCATGACCTCCCTAGTATCCCATTTGTGAATGGGTTAGGCCTCACTCCAACCATGTGGGCCACCGTTGACTTAAGTTGTGACATTTGAAGGCCATGGCCAATATTAGCCATATATTTACACCATTGCACAATTTCAGCTTCTTCTTCATCAATTAGGATTGTTCGTGGCCCCCTCCTTTTTGTGGATGTCACACCATTGAGCCATGCCCGCAAACTACTAAGTGGGATTCCCCATTTGATTGTTGAACCTCTGATTGATATTCGATGGTCCTCAACATCTGCAATGGCTTTTTCCATGTCATGCATAGACCAAATTTTCATGCACATATCTGGGGTTCTCACTTAGTCAACAGATGGCGGTTCCATTTCTATGTCAGTATTATGAACAAGAGGTTCAAAACCATCATTTTCATTGGTCTGATCTGCATTTTCAGAAATAACTTCCTCGTCCATGTTCACTGCTGGCTCTTCATCAACATCTGGAACATTGAATGTCACTCCACGAGGTACTCTATTCAAGTGCTTCCCACCCGATCTTTTCCTCTTCTGCCTTGGTGCCATGATTTTCAATGACCCTGTACATTGTAAGCGATCAAGTGTCAGAAAAACAATGTATAAACATTGTAAAACACATATATAAGTACAAAAAATGGGTATAAACATTGCAAAACAGAAAACAGATCTATTTTATCATTCAAATCTACTCAAAAGTCAATGGGTCTAATTCAGGTTAGCACCTTATAAAATCATTTTGGTGCCCATTAAAAATAACTCCTACATATTAATCTCCTTACTAAAGCACCAGACACCAAACACATTACACCCCAATTAGGGTCCGATTAAAGCATATGACTAATATTTTTTTTGTTGGGTATCTGATTCTTTTGCATCATTTAATTTGGGTTTACATATATATATGTAGATATAGATGTATTTATATGTATTTGTATAAATATATGTATACATGTATCTGTGGATACATATAATTACATAGTTACATGTATGCATATATTTGTACATATACATATATATATATACAATAGATATATGTATGTATATATATCAATGTTCAAAGCACATTGTACAAACTTGGGTTTTTAGAAAAGAGCACAAGAAATTAACCAAGGGTTGCATAATAATAATTCCTCACTCGCAAGAATACAAAAGTGTTTTTTCAGATAGATGCAGAATATTCCAGGCAAGGGTATCATGAGATTAATTCCTTAAGCACACGAATTTGGAAAAAACCATGCAAGGGTTTTGACAAATACATTTTTTTTTTTAATGGGTTTGTCGATTTATGCCCAAAGTGACATGGGTTTTTTATAAAAAGGTTAAGGAAAACCAAAAAATATTATTTTGCAGACATGTGTTCAAACCCACAAAATTCCTGATCATTTCTGGAGACAAAATCATGAGACAATCAACTTTACCAGGTTGTATTTAATCATTTAAGCACAAAGAAAAACCAAATTCACATTGTTTTTTTAGGGTTTAGGGTTTAGGGTATGTATGTATGTATGTATGTATGTGCATACATACATACATACATACATAGATACATACATACATATATACATATTTATATATGTATGTATGTATGAAGTTGCATACATACATACATACATACATAAATTCAATGTGGGAAAAGGAGTGTAAGAGGAATGATTTATTTCATAAACAAGCAGTAATAATTTTTCAATCATCGAATAAATCCTTCATGGGTCGTGAAAGATGCAGAAGAAAATGATTAACTAGTACCATTGTTTGCATTTTAAAAGGATATGCAAAGGATAGACATATACATCGATTTGTTGAATGAACAAGAGACACAGAATGTAAAATGACAAATATATGTATGCTAGCTTGTTGTATGTGCAATGGGAAGTAGAAAAATATAAACAAATGCTAGGCTATTGTATTGGAGAGCCAAATGAAACATATTTAAACAGAGTTATAGACGTATATATGTGTGTGTATGTATATACATACATAAATACATGTATATATGTATTTGTATATATGTGTATATGTTTTTAAATACATAATACACATATATTAAATGCATGTACATATATATACAAACATATATACATATTAAACCCTGATAAATGACCAACCCTGACAAATGACCAAAAATAAAAATATATAAATAGGTACAGATATAAGCAAAAATAAATGACAAATGAGCAAAAACATACAAATATAAATACAGGTACCATTGTTTGCATTTTCAATGGATAGACAAAGGATACACACATA
>VDFB02032659.1:0-14439 GCA_007258455.2 Sequoia sempervirens
GTCAAACTATGACAAAATTTGTTGATAAGACTTAGTATGGAGGATGTGAAAGTTGTCAAATTTGATAGGTTATTATAATTTAATGGGGAATTTGCAACAAAAGATGTAAATTTGACAGGTTATTATAATTTAATGGGGAATTTATTGTATATCACTCATACTCGACCTTCAATATATCTTTTGTTGTTGGATTAATAGTCAATTTTATGTAAGCAAAAAAAATTAATCATATGAAAGCCACAAAGTGTATCTTAAGATTTGTGAAAGGTACTCTTGGGGTGATCCCACAATAGTGGTTTACAATTTTTGGCCAAACTGGACACTGAAATTATTATTTTTAACTAAATTTTCACATTCGGGCACCTATAGTGGCTAAACCGTGAGGGATTTGAAGATGATGCAAACTAGAGTCTCGTCACATTTTGTTTCTAAAAATATATTTTTCAAAAATTTTGGAATCAAATTGCACTTCTTTTTCCATCTCCCATGAAAACTGTTTTTTTTTTCAGAAAACAAGTTCATTCGAACCCCCATAATCAAAAAATTTGCCATGGGCTCATTTTTTGTGAGTTTTCCTTCCTCCATCAAATTGTAAACCACTATTGTGGCTTCACCCCTTGATTTTGGGCTTGAGTTAAAGAGAGGAAGCTAATGCATTCTTCATGACTACACAAATCCATATTAGTAATTATATCCTAATAACAAGAGGTCTACTTTAGTTTATGTCTTCATTTTGGTAGATTCTTTAATTCCACAATCTTCTAAGGAGACAAAAAGTGTTTTAAAATCAAAAACTAAGGCAAACTACTTTAGATTTGCTCAAGAATTGAATAATGTAATTTGGTCGTGAGAGATGCTAGATCACTTGTATGTGTTGAAAGGCGTGTTGATCATTCATTATGATAAGCAAAGTGCTCTTTCTATTTCTAAGAATCAAATATTTCATGTGACTAAGAATATCAAGATCAAGTATCACAAGATTTGTGAACTCTTAGAGATTTAAAATATTTTAATCGGCTATGTTTGGATAGATGAACAAGTGGAAAATATATTTACCAAGCTATTGATAGAGAGCAAGTTCGTCAAGTTTTGGCAACAATTATGTCTCAAAGAGTTTACCATGAAGGGGGATTATCATCACAACATTATCTTACATGTCTACACATATATTGGTTGTATTACACAAAATATGTTCTAAATCCTCTAATTTCTAAGTGGGGATGTTGGAATATTTTTTTTATTAATGTTTCACTATAATTATTATTATAGTGCTAAACAATGATTTATGACTATGTTTAGTTGTGTGGATTTATCCCACATGGATTGTACCTCATAGGTCACTAGCTCTACGACTCTATTAAATAATTCAATTAAACTATGATTGTAACTAATATGAACTTGTGTTCATGTGTTAGTACATTTTTAGATAGTGAATCAATGAATTTAGGGTAGCTAATGTACTAGGTTTTTAAAAAAAAAATTCTTAGTGCTTTTCCCTCTTTCCTTCAATGTGCAAGTCTTATGTGACGTTTATTTTCTAATAATCAATGAGAAATTGAGTTGGTGAAGTTCATCTAAGAGTGTTAGTGATATATAATAGACACTAATAGTTGTTTTTGGGATCACCTCATTAGAAAATACAATCAATGGTGTGGCATGATTAGAAGAAGATGTCTCTAGAGTGTATCATACCCAAAAAAGTATTTATATGTGATTGTACATTTTAATCAATGTATCAATCATCTATAGAATCTTTATCAACATTTGTATGTGTCATAATAGGGTGATCCCACAATACTGGTTTACAATTTTTGGGAGATCCTGAATTTTGCTGAAATCACATATTTTTAGAAAACATAATGATTTAAGCCTTGAAAAGTTTCATTTAAAGGATTCCAATTGAAGAGGATTTGATCAAATCACCTTAGATCAAACCCCCTTGTATAGAACCCCGCTAGTTTTAAACCACACCTATAACAGAGTCTTCTTTACACCTATCAAAATTCTAATAAAAAACCACTTTTGATTTACCTTTTGGGGGATAAAATGAATTCATTTAAAATTTATTTTTTGTAAGTATGTAGTCCTTATTATAAGCTTCCCAAAAAGTATAATTTTAAATAAATTAATTTTATTATTCTATTTTTTTTTATTTCTATATGCTTGTGGATGTAGGTTTTCCTAAAAATCAAGCTCTCTTTGCTCGCCGTGGAAAAATAGCATTATCAAAAGAAAAATTTTAAAAATATCGGTGCACTAGATATTAAAAGTCCTTGATCAACGAAAAAAAAATTGAATTTTGATACATACAAAAAAAGTTATGTTGTATACGGTCCGCCTATGTCTTAATTGTAATTGGTTTGACTTCGAAACTTGATTAATGAAAAAATATTCAATAAAAGACTATGAAACCAAATGAACTTGTTAGTATCATAGTTACAAATGTAAATTAAAAAATATAAAATTTAATCTTTCATGGAAATAAAAAATTATGTTGTATCACGGTGAGCATGCCCTTAAAAATGGTGTTTCTTGAAAAAACTAGTTTGAAGGAGATGGAAAAAAAAGTGCAATCTAATTCCAAAATTTGAAAAAATATATTTAGAATCTCTGAGAAAAAAATGTCACAAATCACTAGTTTGCATCATCTTCCAAATTCCTCCTGTGGTTTAGCAGCTATAGGTGCCCAAAGTGAAGATTTAGTTAGAAAAAATCAATTGATGTCTGTTTGGCCAAAATTGTAAGCCTTGGTATTGTGGGATCACCCAATACAAAAATTATCATTTGAGATGTGTTGATATTATTGGCGTCAATTGGAAATAAATTAGGGTTAGATATTCAAATTTTGATTTGGGGGAAATTGAATCGCCCCCATCATAAACGCCCTTAATGTGAATCATATTATTATCAATCAAATATTGCACCTTATCTTTCAAATCCATGCAACCATGAGTATGATGTCTAAAAACTCTATGCAAGTTAGAAAATGAATTCTCACCAAAGTTATTAGGTATTCCTCTAGTTAGATTTATTGGATGAATAGGTGGAAGCAAAATCAAATTAGAGCTCAATAAAATTTTAAGCATATTACCTAAGGGATCTTGTAACTTGGTAAACTTCATATAAGTATGATGCTTAAAAGGTGGTACATTAGAAGTACTATCATATGACATACATTTCCCTTTTCCCCTTTAGAATCATTACCCTATAAAAGAGTATTAGATTTTTGAAATATGAAAGGGTAAGAAATGTAGAAGAGCCATGAAAAGGTGATCCATACTTAAGCACATTGGATATAAATAGTTTCAATTCAAAATCATTTACTTGAGCAACATGTCCATAGAAGAATCTATTCAAGTACAAGCTATACTTGATGTGAAGAAGTCACTCAAGAAACATGGATTTTAATTCATCATCATCTATGTGATGTTTCATTTTACCACATAAATATTGAAAGCTAATAACATGGTCATTGATAGGCTCATTATGTACTTGGGTATATTGGATGTTGATCACCTTCATCCATTAACTAATTAGGAATAATGTGGTCTTGAGGAATACCTTTGGGGGATTTCTATGCAATGATTAAAGTTTAGTACTTCTTTGCACTTTAGTCAAGCCTTTTGTTTTTAATATTTTCAATAATAGAAATATAAATTATGTAGAATCTACTATTACAATATTGATGCTCTAATAATGATTAATTTATGTGTTGGTGTGTTATAATATTGACTTAGGACATGTCTTCAGATATAGCAACCCAAAACTCAATTCAATAAATTTAACATGCAAGTTAATAGACAATGGTCAGTTTTAAGTTAGGTTGGATTAAAATTAATAAGAATTAGATAATAGAATTATTGTAGATTTTGTGTCTGAAAAGTGGAGATCGATGGCGTATGGAAGTTAGAATGAAAAATGAATGGATGATTAATGGGTTCAACCAACTTCAATTCATAATTAATTTGAAACACATACTAAATTGACACATCTCAAGCATAACTTAAGTGATCACAAAAGTAGAAGACAAATATATAAAGTATACAATTTTGTATTCTAAAATAATAATAAATGGTTTCTCTTAATAAAGTAGTTTTATTGTCTAAAACCAACCCTTGCATCTTTAGAGGTGTAATGGTTGCATAGATAGGGAGATTCACTAAACAATTTGATCGGTGAGAGTTTCAATCTTAAGGTTTTTGACTCTAGACTAATCAAATTGGTAGAAAAATAATGTTGTTAAGTTTGTTGAGTATGGCTATGAATTCTATTTTGCTAAGTGGGAATTCAAGAAGTTTGTGGAAAGTAACAAGAAATCAAAGTGAGATGGAGGTAATGTAGAGACCAGTGAATATTACATATAAAAATTAGATCCTCCCAACAATTACAATTGTAACATGAGAAAATTTAGGATTTTAGATTTGCGTGTGAAAATGTACATTAAAAATGTCTATCAACTTAATTTAAGAACACCCACTAATATTAATACTAGCACTTGCACCAAAAAGGGGTGCAAGGGTTACGCCGATAGAAAATATTAGTTGAGTTAAACTTTGTTTTCTGGGAAGGGGCGACGAAGATTTTTTAGCTGTTTCATAGTTAGAGTTTGTTTTCAGATAGGGTGTGAGGAATATTTCTACTGTTTGGTAGTTATTTTTTCCAGTGTAAAAATTATGACAAAATAATTCTGATTGCATAAGTAGGTAATATACGTAGTGTGAACTTCTAGTATTTCAATAGAAGTGCCATAATTGTGATTACCTAGGTCACCAAACTTGTCAAGAACAAAGCTCAAAAAGCTTAACATTTTTGCTCTCTTATACACATGAACATGGTAAGTGTGGATGTAGGGGAGCCCATGAAAGATCCATTCTTGAACTGAAGTTTAATTATTTTATCACAATCTATTATTTCCTACAACCCCTCCAACAAGTAAAGTATTTTTGTTGGAATGGCATAGACAACATCCAATAGGGACTCAATTTTCATTTGAGTAACATTTAGTTTAAAATGAAAATATTAAGAATGTGGTCCAAGCTTATCCAATGTCAACTCATAATCTCATCCAAGATTAACCAAGGGAAAAAGAAGATACTATCATCTTGAAGAGATTTAAAAAAAATAAAAAAATTGTTCATTTTGTTTTTGTGATGAAGTCTCTTTATGTTTGTATAAGTTTGTGAAACCCTAGTTAGTATTTGTTTGTTTACAACCAAGGTTTCTATAAGTCATGTTTGCATTAGTTTTTCCCTTATACCTTTTAGTATTTTTGGTTAAAATACCAAAAAATCCCTAAAATTTGATTGTACCAGAGTTGCCCATCTCAAATGTAGAGGAAGGTCGTTATTTCATAGCGATCTCTCCAATGGTTGGTACGATTTTCACTACTCTTTGGACAAACAAGATCATTCTTGAAGATATAATTGCAGTGAAAAATATGTTCACCAACACTCCATAATTTGTTTCTGATAAACAGTATCCATGATTTGTGGTTAGCAATCCTTGAAGCCACTCTGGCTGCCCTCAAAGCCTTCCATTATATGCTAAGAAAATCTTTTTTTTTCACCATTTGATGCGTATTTTTCAATGGCCTTTTTGTTTTCCTTTACTACTTTGGGTTATTCCTGTTTTAGACATGATCATCACAGAGCTAAAAAGCAGTGCTCTTTTACTGCTTTGGGTTCTTCTTGCTGCAAAGCAAGAGGCAGAGAAGCAAGTAGAAAGAGAGAAAGATATATGTTTGATTGTGGAAGAAAAAACATCCAATTAGAAGAGACATCAATTGCCAAGATCTAATAGTCTAAACTTGCTGAACGAACAAGCAAAGATTGCTTGGACCAACAGATTGTCCATAAAAGCAAAAGACAAGGGAATTCACTACAAGACATTTTAAAAGATAGAATGGAGTCAAATGCATCATTTCCAAACCAGCAAGGCTTGATGATGCAAATAGGGATCCAACAACACATTGTCTAAACTTGGTGTACCACTAGAAAGTGAACAAAGTTAGCATAGGTATGACCTACTTAGTGTACTTTCTGAGAACATAACAAGATTATGCCACCAAATGCTTTGACAATTACAAGATAAGAAAAAAAAATGTCGCGAAAGGGGAAAACTGCCCTTACAAAAGGACTTAGAAAGCGACATATTGATGCCTAATATTGATCGAATCACAAGCATAAAATAGGGAATGGCTGAGTCAATCAAAGACTATAGATGAAGAATGTTAAGAATCTAGAAAATCTATTTGGAACAAGAATACTATGTAAATGGACTGTGCATATTACTTACAAAAATCCACAAGGGGGAGAAGGGGGGTGTGGGGGGCATGGTGAATTGTTGTACCAATCTTCTACTTAATGACTGGCTACCCAAAACCCAATTTTCTTCAATTTCATGTTGCAACTCCATCCATGCCCTTTTGTTGAGATTTTCCTCTTCACTTATTATGCTTTCTTACATGGAAAAAAGCATGCCCTCCCCTGGCTATTCACACTTTAACCATTTCTCTTTTCTCTATGCTGATTCTACAGGGGTGTCCTTAGTCATTCAATCTACACTCAATTTATTTGTTTTCATTTTTTTATATATGCTCTTTTGTAATGCCTGTCGTGCAAACCCCATAGAACACACACAGTGCAAATAAATTTTTTTTTAAACAATTAGATTAAACATGCAATAACATTAACCATAACCACATAGCATCTCACATAACATTAACACACTTGGTTCTCTGGGGAACGCGAGGTAACATCGCAACAACTAAACATAAGTAAAGATAAAGATTGCAACATAACCATTAATTTTATACTAACCATAGACAATGATACATCCAATACCCGTGATGCGATAACAATAACATCACATAATACATCCATGATAAATCTCTTAATAGAGTTACAAAAGAGCCTAACTATTACATCATAGATATAAGATTACATTACAATTTTCTTTGATAAATGGATTACATTGAACTTCCCAACATGGGGATTGATACAAGTATAATGAAATATGAAGTACAACTGATCACTGGTACAACTCCACTGCAGAATGCTGAGAAGACAAGACGCTGATGGGGAACCCAATGGGTGCGGAGCACGTTCCACCCAACCATGTGAATTACAAGTAACTCACCCCCCGTGCTCAGAGGTGACGAGGAAGTGAACCCGACCATGAATGTCAAACCGACTCAACAACAACATGATACTAAACAAGTACAACTCAAAGTATACAATGAACAACCAACAACGTTCACAAATCACATAACGAGTTAAAACTAAGAAACTCATCACAATAACATGAAGTACTACTAATTAACAATCATGAACCACATTCACAAGAACTCAAAACACATCATAAGGAGATAACATCCAAAAGAACCGAACCAACACCCAAAATACATTCCCAAATAAATCAGAACCAATACAAGAAACACGATTTCACAATAACTCTAAATCAACCATTCCATAGGCAACAAGAACAAGTTAGACGGGTGTCAAGTGGAGAGGGTCATCACATAGCTTTCATGGGATCCCCTGGCACTTCCTCCTACTGAGGCGCCGGCACCCATCTATGGATTCCCTAACCCTCGAAATAACATAAATATTAACATATCTAGAGGCGACAAGAAACAAGAACAAGGACAAATCAATAAATCACTTCCAGAGGACTTCAGTAAAACAACACAAACAGAATGTTAGAGTAGAGTGTCATCGCATGGTTTCACATGGATTCTCCAGACAACCTTTCACAAAGTGCCGCCTCCATCTCTACATGGATTCTCTAGACAACCAAGTTAAGGTGCCGCTTCCATCTATGGTTCTCCTGACAGCCTATCTCAAGGCGCCGCTCCATAGGGTTACTCATGCAGAGTCATTAACCTTTCGTGAAGACAAGGCAATGACCTTGCCAACCATGGCCTTCTCAGTCTCCTTTAGTCTGTGATAGCACTAACAGGTAGATGAGGCTTCACAATTATCTTATTAGTGTTTAAACCCCACCCGTGGTTTATTACTTAAGTTATCACTGATTAATCTAACTCTATGTGGGTTACCCTGACAGCCCCTTTGTGCGTCGGCCCCCACTAGAGCCACTCTCTCTAGACACTCTAGCACAAGAATATCCAACTGAACAGGATTGTATCAACAAGGAAAACTGAACCAACAATGGATCAACCGCGAGGCACAACCCTCTCGCCCAAATCATACGTATAACATTCACGACGGTACAGCCCAAATGTTCATTAACCAAAACCAGAACATAAGAACAACATCAACTTACAAGATCAAAAGAAAACAACAGTGTTCCCACCTCTGGAAGTCCTAAACACAAATTAGGTTCCTATAATTGGAACAGTTAACTCTAGGGTTTTTCCACATGACCTAACCCCTATTCAAAGCAATCAACTAGAATAAAATAAAATGAATAATCTCGAGAGTGAAGAAATCATAGAACAATGCCAACAACTTAATAAACTTCACCAAAAACGTAAATCAACATCTCAAGAAAGTTCAATAAAATGCAAAGCACAATTTATTTCTATACTATAACGTTGCACTATTCAATTTATTTAATAATCACATAACTTATTCATAATCTTCTCAATCTCACTATATTATAATAACTTGTAAAAAAAAATAATCATATTAATTTTATAATTCCAACATACACACTCAATGTGTATATATATATGCGTTTACACACACAAACATATATATATATATATATATAAAATAAAAATAAACATCTATAAAAATCCTACTTTTTAAATCATATTATAAAACAACTTCGAATAAAATCATATCCGACTAATATAAAAAAAATAACTCGAATTACACAAAACACTCCAACATGAAATGATATAAAGAACACAAGCTCGACAACATTTAAGTAATTTGTTGCCTAAAATCAAACCATAATTTATATATCAAAATATAATTAATTATTTAAAATATAATAATACCTTAATTTTATTTTACATTAAAAAAAAACATTAATATTTCACGTCCAAAGAAAATTTCATTTATTTAATATAAAAAAAATAATCAATTATAATAACATTAAAAAAAAAAACAAATAACATAAATTATAATTATATTATTTAATAAAATAAATATATTTAAAAATATATAAATTTATATATACATATATATAAATTTATATATATATATAAAAATAAATAAATAAAATAATAAATAAATACAAAACTTTTAAAAGCCCAGTAATGAGTTGCTTGACACGTCTATTGCCGCGGCCGATCAGGCGGTCTTGTCTTCCTAGCGATCCGTGGTTACCCTGACGATCGTGATTGCGTCTCTGACGATAAATGGGGCTATTTATTGTCCCTTGACAAGGACCGAGGTAAGATGCGATGACCCGACTATCCCATAACATTTTAAAAAAATATATATTTTATTTTTTATTTTTATTTTTTAAATATATTAAATTTCGAAAACACAAACAAATTTTTTTTTAATAAAATACATAAAGTTCGATCCGTCCTTTGCAGGCACGGACGCCGATGCAAATTGGCCATGAATTATTTTAAAACACAGATTTTTTTTTTTTATATATATATTTTAAGATTATGAATATATATATATATATAAAATATAATTATAATATATATATATATATATTTATAAATAATATATATATTTATCTAAACACAGAACCAGTATTTTCTGTGCAAACAAAGAAAATTACGTATTTATGATAAAATAAATAAATTTGATTACTGAATATTTCAAATCTAATACAATAAAAAAATGATTGACCTTTTTCAAAATATTTAAAGAGGAAAAGGCATATTCAAACAAAATTTTGACATAGTTTCTTTTGTTTGTTTGCACTAGAGATGATTTCAAATTTCGAAAGAATTTTCATATAAGAAGACCTACTTGTTTATATATTTTCTTTTCACAACTAAATCATAAAAATCTAATTCCCTGAAAACATTTCTTTTACATATAAAAATTGATTTAATTCACGTTTCTATTCTTTACAGATTCAATACAATCAAGAAGAAAGAGAGAGGGTGGAACCTGTAGACCTACGCTCTCGAGACCCTGATGAAGCTAGCTTGATCCCGGTGGCTTCTACGAAGTGCTTCTAGTTCTGCTCCAAAATCTCCTCTCCAAGATTTCGTGCTCGAACTCAGTTCCGTTTCTTTGTTCAAAAGACTCCAGAAAAATACCAACAAAAGATTGCAAAACCCTTTCTCAAACTCCTTCAAAATATAGCATAATATTCAAAAATGCATAATCCAAGACTTGTGCAACTTCTCAATCCCTCCTCTTCTCTCTGTTTCCAAAACTTCCAAAATTCTTAATTAATTAAAAGATAATATCCCTCTTTTTTCAAAAACTCTAAAAAAATCAAGAATAAAAGAAAACTCATTCTTTAAAAGCCAGCTTTTTAATTAGATCTGTAATCTCATTGGTTCAAACAATCCTTTCATTCTTTTATTTGTTTTATTGTTTTAATTTCTATTCTTGCAACTTTTCTTGCACAACACATTACTTATTTAATTTAAATAAATTATTTTAATAATTATCCTCCACCAGATAATTAATTAAAATAATTAAAACACATTTAATATATAATTACCATTTAATTGTAATATGTGGTTTTCAAAATAATTAAATCATTTAAATATTCAAATATAATTTAAATCTAACATTAAAACAACTAATTACTTCCATCATCAAAATCGATTACACCACAACAAATAACCTACCAACATTAAACAAGACAATTATTATCCACATTCAATTAACTAAATCACAACCTATTAAATACTCACATTAATAAAATATGACATACACAACACAAACCACAATGACGACAATTACAGAAATGTACAATACCAATCAACGAGATGACTTGACATCATGGGACGGGAGGACTTCATCGTCACCTTAGTATCAACATTTAACCGTTGGGCTATAGGTGCTCGCCCTGTCCTGCCGAAGCAGGTGGAATCGAGACTTGTACCTACAATCCTGCATACAAACGAAGTTGTGTACATGTGCATACATATATATAAAATCAAAGCATTAAATCAAGTACTGCATTGTGAGAAGGAATCGCAACATAGCAAGGCACTCGCGAACGAGTGATGCCATATTGTCCTTCATCACACCTATTCTAACAAATATTACATAATCAATAAATCAACATTTCTAACTAGCAATCATCTTAAAACATATCTAATTAAATCATTGCATCATATACTAATTCTGAAAATCAACTAATATAACCAACCATACTGTCATACGAAATAATCTTATCCATAATGAAACAATAGCATCATCTAACATCTAACTAACCAAATCAAACAATATCATCATCGTCACAAGAAGCAAACAACCGCATTGAAAAATACCAAATCCTACCAATAAGAGGAGGGGTATTACATCCTCCCCCTCATAAAATCGGCTTACTCCTGGAAGCCGGTAAACAAAAGAAAATAAGATTCCATAATACGGGAGACATCTACCCACACCAAGACGGTGAACTAATCACCAAAAGAGAATAGAATCAAGATCACACACAAGAGTAAGAAATAATATTAAAAGTATTAATCATATGGGGGTATTACATCCTCCCCCCAAGGATATGGCTTACTCCGGGAAGCCATTAAATAGATAAGAGTAAGCACACAACCACGCAGAGAACATGCCACAAACCACACACATAACTCACATAACTGGAAACCACATCACACAATGACACAAGGGTTCATAGTGCATCCTTGATAGGAAGGATATCGGTGCATTGCGCACTACACCGAGGGTCCTATCCTTTCCCATCAGTTTCCTGCACCATTGCCCTGAGACCGACTAACGGAAGAAACTTGGGTTCACAACAAACACAACAAAACAAATAAAACTCTAGACTCTAGGGACAAAACGCAAGGTTACATAGTGAGCACACATAGTGCCCAGTGTATGCACCTATGCTCTGATACCAAGCTATAATGCCCGTCGTGCAAACCCCATAGAACACACACAGTGCAAATAATTTTTTTTTTAAACAATTAGATTAAACATGCAATAACATTAACCATAACCACATAGCATCTCACATAACATTAACACACTTGGTTCTCTGGGGCACGCGAGGTAACATCGCAACAACTAAACATAAGTAAAAATAAAGATTGCAACATAACCATTAATTTTATACTAACCATATACAATGATACATCCAATACCCGTGATGCGATAACAATAACATCACATAATACATCCATGATAAATCTCTTAATAGAGTTACAAAAGAGCCTAACTATTACATCATAGATATAAGATTACATTACAATTTTCTTTGACAAATGGATTACATTGAACTTCCCAACATGGGGATTGATACAAGTATAATGAAATATGAAGTACAACTGATCACTGGTACAACTCCACTGCAGAATGCTGAGAAGACAAGACGCTGATGGGGAACCCAACGGGTGCGGAGCACGTTCCACCCAACCATGTGAATTACAAGTAACTCACCCCCGTGCTCAGAGGTGACGAGGAAGTGAACCCGACCATGAATGTCAAACCGACTCAACAACAACATGATACTAACCAAGTACAACTCAAAGTATACAATGAACAACCAACAACGTTCACAATTCACATAATGAGTTAAAACTAAGAAACTCATCACAATAACATGAAATACTACCAATTAACAATCATGAACCACATTCACAAGAGCTCAAAGCATCATAAGGAGATACATCCAGAAGAACCGAACCAACACCCAAAATACATTTCCAAATCAATCAGAACCAATGAAAGGAACATGATTCCATAATAACTCTAAATCAACCATTCAATACACCATTCCATAGGCAACAAGAAACAAGTCAGACGGGTGCCAAGTAGGGAGGGTCATCACATAACTCTCATGGGATCCCCTGGCTCTTCCTCCTCACAGGCGTAGAGCACCCACATCTGGATTCCCCTAACCCTCAGTAACATAGAAATATTAACATATCAGGAGGCTGACAAAAAGCAAGAACAAGGACAAATCAATAGAAATCACTTCGAGGAGGACTTGGTAAAACAACACAAAATAGAATGTTAGAGTAGAGTGTCATGCTTGGTTCACATGGATTCTCGGACAACCTTTCACAAAGTGCAGCCTCCATCTCTACGGCGGATTCTCGGAACAACCAAGTTAAGGTGCAGCTTCCATCTATGGTTCTCGGCGACCCTATCTCCAAGCATGCAGCTCCATAAGGGTTACTCATGCCGGGAGGTATTTAACCTTTAAGTGAACAAGGCAATGACCTTGCAACCATAGCCTTCTCGGTCTCCTTTAGTGCGTGATAGCACTAACGGCCCGGTTGAGGGCTTCACAATTATCATTATTATTAGTCAACTTTAAGCCCCGCAGGTGGTTTATTGCCAGAGATTACATCAGCAGTTAATCTAACTCTATGTGGGTTACTGCAGCAGAGGCCCAGCATTGCGGCCCAGGCCCCATAAAACCACTCTCTCTAGACACTCTAGCACAAGAATATCCAACTGAACAGAATTGTATCAACAAGGAAAACTGAACCAACAATGGATCAACTGCGAGGCACAACCCTCTTGCCCAAAATCATACGTATAACGTTCACAACGGTACAGCCCAAATGTTCATTAACCAAAACCAGAACATAAGAACAACATCAACTTACAAGATCAAAAGCAAACAACAGTGTTCCCACCTCTGGAAGTCCTAAACACAAATTAGGTTCCTATAATTGGAAAAGTTAACTCTAGGGTTTTTCCACATGACCTAACCTCTATTCAAAGAAATCAACTAGAATAAAATAAAATGAATAATCTCGAGAGTGAAGAAATCATAGAACAATGCCAACAACTTAATAAACTTCACCAAAAACGTAAATCAACATCTCAAGAAAGTTCAATAAAATTCAAAGCACAATTTATTTCTATACTATAACGTTGCACTATTCAATTTATTTAATAATCACATAACTTATTCATAATCTTCTCAATCTCACTATATTATAATAACTTGTAAAAAAAACTAATCATATTAATTTTATAATTCCAACATACACACTCAATGTGTATATATATATATATATGCGTTTACACACACAAACATATATATATATATAAAATAAAAATAAACATCTATCAAAATCCTACTTTTTAAATCATATTATAAAACAACTTCGAATAAAATCATATCCGACTAATATAAAAAAAATAACTCGAATTACACAAAACACTCCAACATGAAATGATATAACGAACACAAGCTCGACAACATTTAAGTAATTTGTTGCCTAAAATCAAACCATAATTTATATATCAAAATATAATTAATTATTTAAAATATAATAATACCTTAATTTTATTTTACATTAAAAAAAACATTAATATTTCACGTCCAAAGAAATTTTCATTTATT
>VDFB02032660.1:0-22231 GCA_007258455.2 Sequoia sempervirens
ATACAATGACTCAATTGACTTAATGATGCAAATGATTTTTCTGATGCAACAACAACAGATCTAGGAAGTCACAGACAAACTACAAAAATGGACTGAGCAGGACACTGTGCACATGTGATATAAATCTAGAGTTGAAAATGCTGGACATAGTTGCCCTTAGCACCAATGTCCTTGTAGGGATAATTTAGATATGATTTCATAGTCCTCTAGTGCCAGATTAGGGATTTTATTTTGCGTTTGTTGCACTATCGTATCACTATCAAATAATTTTGTAACTGAGTTTCAATGAGTTGTCAAGGTGTAGGATTTGATTACAAAAATGGATAATTGACCTTCAAAATTCTTTCACTCTTCTTTAGACCTAAAACCTACACATTCAAAGAGAGAAGAAGGGTTGTGACATTTAGGGGCTTGCCTTAGTCAAACCTCGTGTTAGTGTTTCCATTTCCACAATGGCAATTTCAATGATAAAGGGATAAATGATAAGAAGGAATGATGAATCCACAAAATGCTACAACTCACCACCCTTTAATGACTTCCTTGAAGGATTGAAGTCATACAAATCTCCTCAAGGCTTGAATCTTGCTTGTTTGAATTTCTTGGAGACCTACAAGCGTTAGCCTTCACAAAAAATATAATAACATAAACATGAAAGAAATCATATACAATTTAAAATGATGCTTGGATCATGAATTGATACAATAAATATATGAAATTCTGCTCTTGACTTGCTTGATAATTGCTCGATCACCAAATTTGCAAATAATTTCTAGATATTCCTTGTTCTTGCTAGATAGATTTCAAATGATGCAATAACTATATATTTATACATGAAATTATTCTAATTTCCAAAAAATTAAATCCCGATAGCCGATAATAGACATTTGAAATTCAAATAATAAAATTCTAACACTGACATATTAAAATTTGGAGTCAAAATACGGGGACATCTAGCAATGTCCTTGACCTATTTTTGGGAATTAAGGAGTTGGGGGAAAAGTATTAAATGGATGCATTTGTTTTGTACTTGAAAATTGTCATAAAATAATAAAAATGAGCCACAAAATACATAATTTAGGAAATTAAGTGTTCAATTAGGTCCAATTACTTAAAGGAGAGAAAAACATAGTGTGAAATTGTCAAGGGTGACAATTTACGATGCTACATTTATCCCCCACTTTAGTGAGAGTATGAACTTACACTCAAACTCACACTAAAGTAGAAAATACATCAAGAGGGGTTCGATTATCCAAATGTTGAATAGATAGGATGACAACGAATCTAGGGGGAGCACACAAGTCCCCAAGATTCAAGATCCCATGGCAAGACAACATAAGCACAAAGGAACACACATGTATGAAATACAAGATAACATACACAAACATACATGATAGAAAACAAAAAGCATACACAATGAAGATATATGATATAACATAACATATAGATGACAAAAAAATGAACACAAACACAATGCAAACACGAAGAAAACACAAAAAAAACACACAAAAATATAAGGTTAGTACCAAAAGGATTTGAGTGGGTAAGGTACAGATACCTCACTCTTAAATTTGTCTCAAATACCAAATGCCATCCATCAAATGAATGTTAGAAAAATGAATATTCTCATGAGGACTAGCAAGCCACGTTATGCCAAATCACTCATGAGCCACATGGATCTACTGGCTAGTAAGTTGCATTATGCTAGGTGTCCATGTAATATGATGGGTTCCATAAGGATAGCAAGCTGTGTTATGCTTGACACTCATGAAACACATAACTCTACTATCAGGCAAGTTGTGTTATGCTCAGAGACCATGTTAAAAAAATGGATGCTCAAGTCCATGAACCAACAAGCTCTGTTATGATGAATCATGAGCTGTCTTTCCAAAGCCTCACCTAATAAGGTGCATAAACGTCTAAGAAGACAACAACAAACTCACCTAAGAAGGCGCATAAACATCTAAGAAGATGACGAAAAACTCACCTAAGAAGGTGCATAAACATCTAAGAAGATAACAAAAAACTCACCTAAGAAGGTGCATAAACATATAAGAAGACAAACAAGACAAGGCCAAAACCTCAAGGGGTGGCTCATGTTACTATCTTCTAGCATGGTGGGAGTGGATCTTTTCAATTCCACGAGGTCGAGTGGCGTGGTAACCACTGTTGGGGAACTAAGGTTTGTGGATCGAGGAACAACATGAAATCATGCAATTTAAAGTTTAATTCATATTGATCAATAGATGTATTTCATTCATTTATGTTGTATTATATTGATTTGGAACCTGTCTTCAGAGATGATTTGTAAATCATAAATGAAAAGAACATTTGGTTCATATATGTGTCTTGATGTTGGTGCTAGGCACAAAATATTATCATTTATTCTCATGATGATGTTCAAGTGTTAATTAAATCATAGGAAAATTTATTTTGATGCTTAAAATGAACCTATCTATGCTAATTCTTAGTTGGGCAGCCTGGTACTGCACCTGGGGAACCCTGTCATGCACTTGATTAAGCCTAGGACCTCAAATTTTTTTCTAACACTATTGGTGTGGCCTTGTGGAAGTAGGGGTGACCTGGTTGAAGTAGAGGAAGCCTTGTGGAGTAGGGGTAGCCTAGTAGAAGTAGGATTGGCCTAGTTTGACAAGATTAAAAGTCCAAAAACTAAAAAATTTCCTAAGGCTTTTGGGGCGGCCTAGTCCTATGTAGGGGTAGCCTCGTCCCCATAAAAAAATAGAGACTTAATACTCTTGGCCATTGATAGGTGAGGGTTTTCTAGGACCTTAAAATTTTTTAAATAATTTTTATGCTTTTTCATTTGTTTGTTCCAACTTTTTTGATTGTCTGAAACCTTTCAAAACCTAGTCAAAAGTTCTCTAACTTTGAAATTGATCTTTCCTTGATTTTTCAAGACTTCATTTGGTAAAAACTTGTGAATGAAAGTTTTTCACCATAGTCTTGGGGTCCTAGTTTTTCTTTGAACTATTTCTCTAGTGACATCATTGAGGACTTATCATCTCCTACATTATTTTAGGTGCAACCTCCCAATATGACCCAGTTGTCAAACCTAGGGTTGGGAAGCTGATTCTTCTAGTCTTGAGAAATATTGTGAAGGTTATAAGACTTTTTGGATCATAATTTTAGTGTCCTAAAAATTCCTCATAGATCATGGGGTGTTGTGGAGTATTTTCTTCCCTTGGATGATGTCGCTTTGCGACAAGATGTCTCAAGGGAAGCATGAAGTTGTTCGGAAGTGACTTGTTATCATTCCAATCTATGGTGTGTTGTGACTCTTGGTTAGGAAACCTATTTTGAAGGTTTTCCTTTATGATTGTATTGGTTAGTGTGTTTAGATGTGGATTGGAGGTTGAGGAATTCCTCATCCTATCCTGATGTGTTATTGTGAGAGAGTACGATCATGGTTTAGTAATCAATTGTCATGTAGAATTACCCTATCTCCCTTCCATTTGTTTATCATGGTGGATTTACCCCATAATTTGTTAGTCTTTTGTTTTTTCCACCTTTCTTATGTAATGGTGAAGTACCTTGTTGTCTCTAGCATTGTGTCATTGTGACACTTGTGTGCATGTTGTTGTGCAAGTGCGATAGGTCATTGTTGCATTATTGGTGTTGTTATCCTTGTTTCAAAAAACAATTTCCATCAGGTTTTGTTATGAGCTTGTCAGCTTGGGGCATTATAGGAATGTTGAAAATCAAATAATTCTTCTTCATGTCAACCTCAAGACCATGATGATAAATAATATATACAAGGATTTTACCACTGTATAACCAAAAGACACACATATGCGGGTTTAAAAACATATTGTATAGATAAAGGCATGTTAAAATAAGAAAAAAGTTATGTATGTGATCTTGGTTTAAAATATATTTGGCCAAGATATCATTGATATAATCTTTGAGAATGTTGTGAATGAATTCATGAACTATTAGGGTCATTGCACAATGGTAATTTGCACTCATTATTTAGACCAAAATAAATAAACACGTAATAAAATGCCCCTTAATGAGTGCTTGAAACTATTTTATATTGGTCAAGTGGGTTAAAATAAGTTAGTTGTAACTTGAGAATCCATCCATAAAAGAAACTAATGTATAGCTTGTGGTTGAGTCAAAAATTATATTAATATTAGGAAGTGGAAAATGACTTTTGAGTGAATCTTTATTAAGATCATGAAAGTTGATATAGATGTGAATGTAAAGGTTTAGTGATAATTGCCATGTTAGAAATCCAAGGGGAATAATTAATGAGGCAAATAAAAACAAGGTTTAAGATCTTTTCAATATCAACCTTGACCATTAGGGCCATCTTAGGATAAATTTTATTATCTTTTGTTTGATTGGTCATTTATTAGGATATAATAATATATTATGAAAAAAACATCAGAAGCAATGGTTGGAATATCCTCATATGTGAAAGAAAAAATACCAAAGAAACTATGTAAGATGGAGAATATAAATACTTTTCTCTTGACAAGAGATATTCCTTGATTTTAAAAGTATTTTGGATTATGAGGATATATGGAAACATCAATAATATATGCAATTATGAGATTACTATGGTCTCAAGCATCGATAACTTTTGGAAGCTCAATACGAAGTTATAAAAAAATATTAGGATCATTAGATGTCCTAGTGGATTCATCAAAGTATGCATTTGCATAAATATAATAAGGGAAACCATGATCACGATGATACAAAGACATATGAGAGTATACACCAAGATATTCAATGATATCATCTTATATGGAGAATATATCTAGCGTTTGTGTATGTGAGTTAGAAGTATACATGATTAGATAAGGATATATGACTAGTAGAGAAGAAGAGGATGTAGAGAGCATGGTTAAAATAACAAAGTATCAATATGAAGGTTGGGAAGGGTGAGGATGTCACTAACCAAGAACCATAGTATATAGGTGTGGTGTAGACTCTAAAGGGATCTTGACGCCTCATTCCTTAAAAACCAAGCCATTACCTTTGTATCTATTCTTTGATAATAATTTAAAACCTACACCATAAGGGGATTCCAAATCTAAAAAAGGATGAGGATGCCCATTGGTGGCATAGAACGATTAAGTTGGGACAGTATATTAAAGGGATTCCAAAGTGAGGGAGGTTAACCTTATCCTCTATTTGAAAACAAGGAGTGGAGTCTAAGGATCCTTAGTCATCACCAAGACATGCATTAGAAGGAGAATAATGATTAGACACATCATCATTAAGAATAGGTGAATATGGTGTAACCTATTTTTGTGAAGAAGAAGAAGGAATGAGAGTTAACAAAACTTATATTATGTATAAGGATGATCAAGGTTCACTTTTTGAAATTATTGCATGGGATTAGGATAAACTTTGATTGTTTATGTTCTATTAATGTGAAAAAACTTGATAGATTGAGGAAGGGTAGATATGAATGCACCTGTAGCATGAATCCATTGTCTACCTAGTAGAATATTATATGAAATAATTCTTGACATTACATGAAATAATGTAGGTGATATAATTAGGCCTAATTCAATAGGAAATATTATGGTGCCTAGTATTTGGTGATAATTTTTTATCAAAACATTTGATGGAGAGGTTTGTTGGAGAAATGAAAGAGGTATCAACATTGATATGGTTCAATAGTTTGTACTACATTTTAATTAAGATCAAAACCATTATCAATAAGGGTAAAATTAATACCAATAGAATTAATCCCAATAATGATAAGAAAGGGGGTTCATTTTATTACCAAAAATCTAGATAAGGTAGTTCATATTGTGGGAAAATAATATTAGAAGTTTTGTGTATATATAATCAAGAAATATAACTACTTTATTTGGCTTAGTAGATGATCTCATAGAAATATTCTATAAGGCCTCTTGAAGTATACCATACTAAAAATGGGAAGTTTGTATCAACAACCAAAGAGCAATCTTGGCTTCAGTATCTTGGATGTACCCAATAAGATCATACTCACAACCATTCCTAAGAATAAGGTAGGGAGTTAATGGAGGAATAGGAGTTGAAGGTGGAAGAGATATAGGGATAGGGGTTACTCATTTATTTCATCAGGTCACATGAAAAAAGTTTACTAGGCATGTACTATAGTTTATAGGAGGGCTATCTGATTCTTGCAGTAAAAAAAGAAGAGAAAAATAGAAATGATGTGTTGCCAAAAAATGTATAGTTGACATTTTTGTGCTCACTTGAGTCTTTCTTATGGACTTTGGCTTGATTTTGCCTATATTTAATGTTGTAATGTGGCCAACATGTTCACATTAGGTCTTGGAATCTTGTGAATCATTAAGACTTCTAGGATGTCTTGTAAAGGTGTTGTGAAGTGTTGTAACCCACTTTCACACTTTTCTAGGACCCTTTCATTATAATTCACTTAAATAACCTCTTTTTATCACTTACCAAGTCTTATTTCAAAGTGTTGTAAAGAGTTGTAACAAACTCTCACATTTTTCTAGACTTGTCATCACTAATTCAACCCTTTCTCATGTTTAAATGACCCCTTAATACACTTTTTGCCATACTTAAGTGTATTTTTGAGGATATTCCCATTAAACATTATTTAATGCACTTTAATTTTGAAACCCTAGTGAAATTTCCTTGGTGGGACCAAGTCACCACCTGGGGCACTTAGTCCCATTGGGCACAAAAATCAAAATAATTTTAATTTCTTGGCGGGATTTTATTCTTACCCTTGAGGTCAGCCTGTGATGCGTTATTTTTGGGAATTAATGGAAAATCAAGTATAAATAAGGGTTTTTCTCCTCATTTTTAATCTCCTAATCTCCTACAATCTCCTAATCCATTAAACATTCAAGCATTCAATCTCTTGATCATTCTCAAGCATTCAAGCACTCTAAGCATAATCAAGTCATCCATTGGAGCACTTCATTGCATATCTTCAGATTTTCACATCAAGGGTTTGGTAAGTTTATGACATTGCATGTTGTTTATTTATCATTCTCTTCTCATTTCATTTCATTATCTAGGGTTTGATTACCAAAGTGGGGTTTGACCAAGGCAAACCCCTATACTCTAACCCTTAACCCTTTTTCCCCTCTTTGCATGTGTGTTGGTCTTGTATGTAGATTTTTTTGGTGTCAAAAAGTGGTCAACAATCCATCAAAGTCAACATAACCCTAATTGAAGCTTGGAGACTCTTTTCAACCTGTTTTTTGCAGATTCAGATTCGGACACCTGTCAGAAAAGGAAGTGCAAACCGAAAGCTACAAAATCCTGTCCCAAAATTTCAAAAATCTCTAGGTGGACGAAGTCGCCATTTGTGGTGAATTAGTCCCACTGCTAGGCCTTAAAAGTGGTTTTTTCATTTTTGGACACCCATTTGGCAGATTCTTGTTATGACAAGTTTTCCCCGAAACTGAACTAAGTCGCCCAGCTTGGCGTAAGTGTCCCAATCAACATTTCTAGTCAACTCTGTAGGATTCTAGAGCCTCTCTGCATTAGACTTCATATTCCAGGTGCATCTCTCCAGTTCTGTTCAATTATTTTATCATTTACTTGCATTTTTAGGTGTTTTTGCATACATCACTATGTTTTCCAACACTTTGCATTTCTTAGGTTTAGCATTAATAAATCATTTCTTTTTCAGTTTGCTGCATTTAGACATCATATTTAGATACATCACATCCCTTTTACATCAATCTTGAGTGTAGACATTAGCATTTTGGGCCCATTTCTCTCCTTTTAGGTGAAAAACCTAGAAGAGTTAGAGAACCCTCGAGTTACCAAAATCATTGTCCACAAATGATATATACGAGCAAAACTATGCAAACCTTCCATGTACTTTATTATTCCTCTAAATACCTATTGGCTATAAAAATATGAGAATTTTTGAGGTTATTTAGGAACTTTCCAAGAGTACTTAAGCGCCTATTTTGGTCTTTTAACCACCACTAGCAACCAAGATATAGAAAAAGTAAAATAGTGTGTTCTCTTGGCTTAAATGTGTCTAAAAATAAGAACAATAAAAAAATAGATAAAATCTATGAGTGTCTAAACCATGGTCTACAAGGACAAATACCCTAGTGTGTATAAAAATAAATGAGATATTATGAGGTGAAGAATCACCAAAGCATTTCTAATAATGTATGTAAAACAATAAAAAATACATAGCTAGTAATATTACAAAAGTAAGATGGAGCTTGAATGATATTACTAGCTTAAAGATGTATAATAAGAGAGGAAACATGTTGATGATGACCACAAATATGACAATATCTTCAACCCTTTCAGAGAGAACACTAAAATAGAGTTTTTTATAGTTGTAGTAATGGAGCTTATTTTTCTTGCAACAATGAAGATGTAATAAAAAGTAGAGAAAGAGGAGATCTTATTATCACTTAGAATAAAAATTTGAAATATTTTTGATAAAGAAGGAGAAGTGGAAGTTTGATAGTCACATTTGGATGTAGGAGGATTTTTTTTGGATTGCTAAGTATTACAACTAATGATAGTCGGTAGTTGAGTGAAAGCAATGTTTTATTTTTATTAGAATTTGTGGGATGCTGTGATGGTGGATATCTAATTTTATGAAATTCTGGTTAGCTCCCACACATTATTCTTTCCTAAGGCTAACTAAACACATGTTTATGAAATTTATTGCTATATCATTGTATTTAAAGACATTTAATTGCATTTATTTGATTCACATTACAAGGAAGAACACTTCTACTTAGTGCACTAAAATAGACCTTGATCTACACATTCATCTTAGAATTATTTGATGGCTGACACTTGCTATCTTTGATCCTTTTACACAAATTTTTGGGGGTTGAATTGAGGGAAGATGTTCCCTTATGACATACTAGCAACCCTCTAAATGTATTTCTAAATACCACCAACCTCAATTGAACTAGATGAGCCAAAGGGTAAAGGCACACACTGAGAAACAAGAATAGTAGACAAAAGTGAACTAGATGAATTAGAAGGCAAAGATACACATTGAGCAAAAGACATAGTAAACATTAGTGAACTAGATAAACTAAAGGGCAGAGACACACATTGAGCAAGATCAAATATACATGATAGAGAACAGATTCATGGATGTGGAGTAACCCAAGGGCATGGATTCAATCCTCCACAATACAAACCAATTGTTTGATATTCAAGGTAGAAAATTGAAGAGATTTATCATTTTATGGGCAAGACACTTTAATTTTAGCATCTACAACATATTCACACATCATCTTTGTATCTAGAGTTAAATGCATTTAATTACTTACTTTTACTTGTATCTAGAGTTAAATAACATTTGATATTCTTGTTTCCTAATATCTGTGCCCACAACTCATTACTAAATTAATTGATATTTATCTTATTGGATTAGCCTAAATTAAGTTGAAGGAAAGTTCTTTTTTTTAGAACTTATAATAGGCATAAGTTTTCCTATGTCCATATTGTATTTACAAAAATGCTTCCAGAAGAAACCGTGTGTATTTTTTAATTAAAAAACACACAATTTCTTTCAAAAACAATTTGTAAATATTTATAAAAAATATTTGTAAACTATCAATTTTTTAATAATTTTGAAAATCTTTTTGACTCTATAAGAACTAATTTTTTCTTTTGATAAATAGTTATGAGCATTATCATTTATAAAGTAACATTAGTACATATATAAAAAGTGGGTGAACATAAAATCATTTCCCAATAATTTTGAAAATCTTTTTGACTCCATGAGAACATAGTTTTAACTTAAAATACAAATTTGAGAGTGCATGTGTAGTAGAAGAATCTCAAGTGATAAAATGTGGGAAGGGACAATCTCTTTTTAAGATGCTTACATAATGTGTGGTGGAATCTAAAGACTCCAGCATTAAAAAACATTACAAAATGTGGGTAGAATTTGTCCATTGCAATCCCATAGAATTCTATTCAAACTCAAACTTACTTTTTCTTTAATACGGAAGGTTTGAGAAAGTTTTGATGGGAACAATTTTTAAAGTAGCATTTAAGTCATTTAAATTTTGTATTTGTGTGATGTCATTTAAACCTAATTGGAGAATATGACAGTTTGGAAATTTTAGTTCCATAAAGAATATATACTCTCAACTTAAAGTCTAGTAAAGTGGAAATGGAAATTGTTTTAAAATATTATTTTCATCTTTTCTAGTCTATTAAAGTATTAGAAATGTCTCTAAAGTCTTTGTTGTCATTTTGAAGTTAGTTTCTTAATTTTTTTAAATATATTTTAATATATTTAAAAATCTATAAGAATCAACCATTAAATTATATATAGCCAATATAAATATAATAGTTGTAAATCATAAAAGAATTACATACAATCAAAAAGAAAGAAAGTAAAAAATAGATAATTTTAATATATAAACTTATCAAGAATCAATCATTAAATTCTATATTGTTAATATAAATATTAATCATAGAGAATTGGTTGACTTGAACTAAACAATCTAAATTAACATTTGAAGATGAAGAAGATGAAGTTATTTCTTCTAAAAAAGAGGAAAGTGAAAAGGAAAGCTATAAATGTAATTTGTAACATCTATAGATATACAATTCATGGTAATATGCTTATACATAATTTTTTTTTTGTGTAAGTGTAGTTTAGGTTAATCCAATAATATGTATATATAAGAGTACAATTAATTTAGACTAATTTAATTTATATTGATATGTAGGTATATATTCTTTGAATATGTGTAGGTTTTTCCAAAGCCTTATTATTCCCATTTTTCGAAAGGGAAACCAACATTTAATTGATGCAATTAATATTTTAATTACATTGGAGAATGTGTATCTTGGATTTTTAGGCCAGGACCCATTCACCCAAGGGCGAATGGGTCCCCTTCAAGTCCAGTAAGACCCATTTTTAAATATGTTTTTGGTGATATTTTAATGATTCAAATTTCATATGCAAGTGTCAGCTTTTGTAATCTAATTTTTGAGAAATTAGATAAACACCTATAAATACATAGTCTTTTTATCAATTCAAATGTAAGAGAATATTATTGTCAAGAACATTCAAGAGTAGATTTATCAGTCATTTGTTGTAGCATTCAAGGTCTATCATCATGTTCAAGCTTATGTGTGTTCATGTCATCTTGAGAAGGCTAATATGCATTGTTGATCCTAAATCATCCAAGCATTAAGTGTCCAAATCCATCAAGCATTTAAGCAAGATGAAGTTCCTTGGAGAGATGTGTTTGTCTTTAGTCCTCTAAGGGAAGCCATTGAAGGTTTGGTGAGTTGTAACGAGAAAGTGTTCATTCATCATTTCCTTCTCCATTTCCATTATCTTTCTATCAAGGCTTAATTACCAAACATGGGGTTTGACTATGGCAAACGCTCATTCAAAAAAATATTTTTTCCTCTTTGTATGTGCAGATTACAGGTTGAAGAAGGATTGAAGATCTTGAAGAGAAATTTTGCATTGTTGTATAAGTTGTCATCATTGTTGTCAAGCCACGAAAAATAGGTTGCAAACTTTATTTTTGACTTTCTAACAGTGGGACTTGTGCAAAACAGAAGCTAAGACCCTGCCTCAAAGGGATACCAATATGTTATTAAAAAACCATAAAAAAAAGAAAAAAATCACCAAGATATGAGAGATATGTGCATACAAACCCTAATTCTATAATAAATTGCTTAATTAAACTTCAATTTATCTAAATTTATTTTTTAGATGCCTCAATAAGTTCTTGAAATACCCTCAAAATCAATAAAAATATCACCCAAAATCTAAGAGATATGTGCTTCACAAAATGACCTCCAAAATTTTAAAAAATGTGTTGCCTTTATGATGCCAAGATCATGCTTTGATACCACTTATTATAAAATAAATTGTTGTTATGTGGAGCCTTGGAGTTAAAATTTTCCCCACTTGTGTGCTTTCCCCCAAATAAATTAACAAGGGAATTGGAAGGGGGAAGAGCCCCTCTTGCAGGGTCTGGGGGA
Source organism: Sequoia sempervirens (assembly GCA_007258455.2). Lineage (NCBI taxonomy): Eukaryota > Viridiplantae > Streptophyta > Pinopsida > Cupressales > Cupressaceae > Sequoia > Sequoia sempervirens. The sequence continues at coordinate 11,959 of VDFB02032660.1, forward strand.
CCACCCCCCCGACAGGGGCCCAATGGCAGAGCCTACAGTGGGGGTTTGGGGACAATTCCCCCTGCGAGGGTTGCTAGGGGCAACACCTACGAAGAAAAAAATGGCTCCTATTTGAATAAAAAAATCGCTGTCAAAGTATATTTAAAATATAGTTATAACAGTTAGAAAACTGCCTGAATAATGAATAGTTTTTGTTGCATGTTGGGAATTCAAACAACCATGAACTGAATAGATTACAACACGACATGCGTGGGATACCAAAAATTGCATGGAAATCAGTTTTGATGTTGTAGGGGCACGTGAAGCACAAGGAAGATTGTACAGGTCACATATTTTGTGACTATGTAAAACACAAGTTGTTGTGCAGGCGCACATAGCATTGCGCATGGGTGAACAAAGTAGTGAAAATGATTCAATTCATTGTTGCAAGTTGTATCTATTCCTGCATGTTTATTGTAAATTCATTTGCTGGAAATTGATAATAAAAGAACTCTTGTTTGTGGACATAGCCCAAGGTTTGGGTGAACCACGTAAAAACTATGTTGTCTTGTTGTTATTTATGTATTTATTCATTCCTCTATTTCAGTATTTTGCTATGCATTTGATTTCTATATTTAATTGATAAATCGATCCTTTGTACCTGCCTACAATTTCCTAACATAAATTACACAAGAGAAGAATATAATATGAAATATGTTAAAAATAATTGATAATATCTAAGAATAACAAGTCACTTTGAGGGGGTAAATCTCTCAATGTCTCTAATTCAAAAGCACAATTCATAATTTGATCGTAAAATTAGGCTTACTACCTCCTATATATACAATATATATGCCTAGGATATCACGTAGATCGACTTAGAGAACAACATCTAATCCCTAGGTTGACCTAATTAACTAAATAATAATCATAATATGACTTCATTAAAAGTTAAGGTAGCAATGTGATGACTACTCATAACCCAATACACACTATAGGGTTAGGGGCATAGTATTTTCCATAAATAAAGGGATTCATGTATATTTAGATAGTATACCATATTTTTCTTAGGATCCAAACAATGCTCACTAATACTAGAAGGTATACATTATAATGAACCCTAATCATCAATGTGTTATTTTTTAAGTTCATGTTCCAAGGGTTTATTTTGGATAATGTATTTGTTAGATGTATCTATTTTTTACATATTTATTATTTAATTATGGATTGATAAGTATGTAATAAATATCCCTTTATGCCAAATTTTTACATTGATGTGTTGTGGAAGAAACTAGTTTCATAATATACAGCCATGGGTTCTTAAACATGATGTTATGTCCCTTTTTTGGGCATCAAATAAAATAATGTGTCTATTTTGCATGTTCCACATGTAATCAAAAGATTAATAATAATTAAAAAAGATATAGAAACATTACCAAATCCTCTACTAGTATGATTTGATGGTTTTATCTTTGATATACATCTGCTACCAATTGTAGGACTATATCTCTCAAGTATAGTCTAAGTTCACTAATCAATATAATATTTCCATCCATGTGTGTGTAGTTATCAAGTAAAAAGTAGTTCACATGTCTTGGATACATTAATAGAACTATAATAATCATCATGTAAAATTTATTCACCAAGGCTCGAGCAATGCCATTATGAAATTTAGCATGAGGAAATGAAGTAGATAAACAAAGTCTAGATGAGAAGCTAATGAAGTACCATCAAAGAATAAGTTATCATCATACACATTAAGGCTATGTGAAGAAAAAATATCCATAAATTCATCATGGGATGTAGGAGAACGATCTTCATGATACTCATCATCATGTGTAAGAAGACAATTCATTTAAAGCACACAAATATACAAGGATATGATTATCATGACATGTAAAAGATGTGTAATCACAAGATGCACTAATGTCATGCATAAGTGAATCACATGATATATTTTTTATTAGTGTATGATTATCATTATTATAAGGAATAAGATCACCATTACATGTGTGAATAACTTAACTAAGAATCTCTAATAACATAGGTTTTGTAATATCAAAATCAAGGAAATAGGGGAAGATAGAACATGATAGAACAACACCTCTTTAGAAGAAATATGCATATCCATAGAATAAAAAGCCATAAGTATATCAAAGATTAATGTGTCATAGGGTATGAAAGATAGAAACATTTAAAAACCTAATATAAATGAATATAAATCAACAAAGGAACAAATCCTAAGGGGTGATATATTTTGAATAATCCAAAGTGGGAGGGTAGGGATAAAAGATAAATCATAATGTATAACCAAAACCTAAACAAATGATATAAACATATAAATATTAAAACCCTAAAAAAATATAGAAATATATGATAAAAAAGGTTATATAAGATCTTAAAACTCTAATGTGGGTGAAAATAATCCCTAGAGGATAAGTAGGTTGTGTGGGATAGATCAAGTTCACCAAAAATGGTAAGGAAAATAAACTTTCCTTAACAATAGTCTAGGCTAATACAATAACATGTGCATATACATAATCAAAATTAATTTAATGTGTTATAATTTGTTGACACATGTTCTTTTATTAATACTTAAAATAATTAAATGTGAAAAATAAATAGAAAATTATAAATTTACATCTATAACTGAATAATGAATGCAATCTAGAACGATGTCACATTTGAATGCATCAATATCAAAAAGGAATCATGATAGTCTATTATTCATTTTGAGATTAGAATATTTTATTTTCTTTGTGCGGGGTTGAGTCTATGCTAACAGAATGGACCTTGTGCTTACAAATTTGATTTCAAAATATGTACAACTATGTTTCTTTATTCATTATATTTTTCCCTACTTACCCTAACTTTTCTAATATTTGGGATTGGTGATATTTAAGAATACTTTGATAGAATTGTTGATAGTTTCACAAAGGGACATGCTCTCTTGGGTTGACCCCCAAAATAGTTGAGTATTGAATGAAGATATCATCTTCAACCATGCATATGCTCCTAAGATAATCACACAGATTTATATTCCTTTTTATTGCATCAATTGAAGTTTTGGAACTTGAATGATATGCCTTGGGATGCTCATAATACATAGGATGCGATAGGATTCTTGGATGTTCCTTGATGTGTAAAATGAATAATTTTGTATATGGATGAGGTAAGAGATAAGATAATAGGCCTATGTGTAATGGATAAGTAGGTGACATAGGACATTTAAGGGAAGGTGGCCCAACTTTCTCCTCATACTTTTGTTGTTTATAATTGTTGGTAATAAATTTTATATTGTAGTGGATTTTATTTTTACTTGTAACATCTAACTACTAATATATATCACATTTATTGAAGGATGGATTTATATCATGTCATTCTTGATGTGGTTCATTACTTTATATGGACCTAGGGTGTTCCTTTTAAAGTTGAATATTTACTTTGCATGCATGTTTGCAGTACTAGATACTTTGAGATGCATAATCATTCTAGGATTCATATGCACCTCAATGTAGATGCATAATGTAATGTTTATGTATTTATACACTCTTTCCATTTCCCATTTAAAATTGAGCTTATTTTGAGAGAATAAATTAATGCGTTTATATATTCACAAATGACACTCCATGTCATTACTCTTCAATTTATGCACATTCTCACATCCTTTATTCATACCTTATCGATATTTGTCCACATTCCCATGTATTCTTCAACTATTATGCCTATCCATGAACTTATCCCCAAACATTTAATTTGCACCTTAATTATACCACCTTTTTGTCTTGATGGTTGAGAGATAGTTGTCCAATATTTTGAAAATAAAATTTGAACCCTAATTTGGATTGTAACTTCTTATATGCATTGGAAGAAAAATGAAAAAAATTGAACTAGGTTCCTCTTAGAATTTGATAGGTTGATCCCATGTGAGTGGAATCAACTTTGCACCCACAAATTTGACTTCTAATATTTAAAATTCAAATCTAAATTCTAGCCAACTCGGGCCACACATTATTCTTGCCTAAGGCTAAATAAACACATGTTAATGGAATTTATTGTTATATCCTTATATTTAAAGGCATTCAATTGCATTTATTTGATCACCCAATCATTTATTTGAGTATCATTCACATTACAAGGAAGGACAGTTCAACTTAGTGCAATAAAATAGATCTCGATCTACACATTCATCTTAGAAGTATTTTCATGGTTGATACTTGCTATCTTTGATCCTTTTACAAAAAATTCTAGGGGTTGAATTGAGGGAACATCTTCCCTTATGACATACTAACAACCATCTAAATGTATTTCTAAATACCACCAACCTCAAGTGAACTAGATGAGCCAAAGTGTAGAGCCACACATTGAGTAAAAGGCATAGTAGACATAAGTGAAATAGATGAACTAAAGGGCAAAGACACACATTGAGCAAAAGACATCTAGTATATATTAGTGAACTAGATGAACTAAAGGGAAAAGGCACACATTGAGCAAGATCAAATCTACATGATAGAGAACAAATTCATGGACATGGAATAACCCAAGGGCATGGATTCAATCCTCCACAATACAAACTAATTGTTTGATATTCAAGGTAGAAAATTGAAGAGATTTATCATTTTAGGGCCAAGGCACTTTAATTTTAGCATCTACAACATATTCACACATCATCTTTGTATCTAGAGTTAAATGCATTTAATTACATACATTTACTTTCTGCATAATTAACATTTGATATTCTTGTTTCCTAATATCTATACTCACAACTCATTTCTAAATTAATTGATATTTATCTTATTGGATTTCTAAATGGATTGATATTTATCTTATTGGATTTATCTTATTTAACATTTGATATTTTTGTGAATGATTAAATACATCCACACATATTAATAAATCTTATGTACCTTAGATGAAATTGAAATCAATATATAAGATACATAATAGATTAATATGTTGTAAATCTCAAATAAATTACATTCAATCAAAATGAAAGAAGGTGAAAAATAGATAAATTTTAATATATTTAAAAATCTACAAGAATCAACCATTAAATTCTATATAGTCAATATAAATATAATATGTTGTAAATCACAAAAAGAATACATACAATCAAAATGAAAGAAGGTAAAAAGTAGATAATTTTAATATATAAACTTATCAAGAATCAACCATTAAATTCTATATTGTTAATATAAATATTAATCACAGAGAATTGGTTGACTTGAACTAAACAACCTAAATTAACATTTGAAGATGAAGAAGATGAAGTTATTTCTTCTAAAAAAGAGGAAAGTGAAAAGGAAAGCTATAAATGTAATTTGTAACATCTATAGGTATACAATTCATGGTAATATGCTTATACATAAAACTATTTTTTTTTGTAAGTGTAGTCTAGATTAATCCAATAATATGTATATACAAGAGTACAATTAATTTAGACTAATTTAATTTATATTGATATGTAGGTATATATTCTTTGAATATGTGTAGGTATTTCCAACGCCTTATTATTCTGATTTTTCAAAAGTGAAACCAACATTTAATTGAGGAAATTAATATTTTAATCACATTGGAGAATGTGTATCTTGGATTTTTAGTCTAGGACCCATTCATCCAAGGGTGAATGGGTCCCCTTCAAGTCCTCAGACCCATTTTTAAATATGTTTTTGGCAACATTTTAATGATTCAAATTTCATATGCAAGTGTCAGCTTTTGTACTCTAATTTTTGAGAAACTAGATAAACACCCGTAAATACATAGTCTTTTTATCATTTCAAATCTAAGAACACACATGATCTATCAAATTTGAGAGCAAATATTATTGTTAAGAACATTCAAGAGTAGATTTCTCAGTCATTTGTTGTAGCATTCAAGGTCTATCATCATGTTCAAGCTTATGTGTGTTCATGTCATCTTATGAAGGCTAATATGTATTGTTGATTCTAAAGCATCCAAGCATTAAGTGTCCAAATCCATCAAGCAGAGCAAGATCAAGTTCCTTGGAGAGATGTCTTTGTCTTTAGTCCTCTAAGGGAAGCCATTGAAGGTTTGGTGAATTGTAACAAGAAAGTGTTCATTCATCATTTCCTTCTCCATTTCCACTATCTTTCTATCAAGGCTTAATTACCAAACATGGGGTTTGACTAAGGAAAACCCCCATTCAATTTTTTTTTCCCTCTTTATATGTGCAAATAACAGGTTGAAGAAGGATTGAATATCTTGAAGAGTCTAAATTTTGCATTGTTTCATAAGTTGTCATCATTATTTTCAATCCACAAAAACTAGGTTGCAAAATTTATTTTTGACTTTCTGATAGTGGGACTTGTGCACAATAGAAGCTAAGATCCTGCCTCAAAGGGCTACCAATTTGTTATTAAAAACCCTAAAAAAGTAGAAAAAAATCACCAAGATATGAGAGATATGAGCATACAAACCCTAATTCTATAATAAATTGCTTAATTCAACTTCAATTTCTCTAAATTTATTTTTTAGATGCCTCAATAATTTCTTGAAATACCCTCCAAAATCACTAAAAATATCACCCTTGGAAATCTAAGAGATATGTGCTTCACAAAATGACCTCTGAAATTTTAAAAAAAATGTTGCCTTTATGGTGCTAAGATCATGCTTTGATTCCACTTATTATAAAATAAATTATTGTTATGTGGAGCCTGATCAAACTTGGAGTTTAATTTTTCCCCACTCGTGCGTTTTCCCCCAAATAAATTAGCAAGGGAATTGGAAGGGGGGGCAGAGCCCCTCTTAGAGGGTCTGGGGGACCACCCCCTCGATGGGGGCCCAAGGGTGGATCCTACAGTGGGTGTTTGGGGACAACGCCCCTTGTGAGGACTACTAGGGGAAACATCTCTGAAGAAAAAAAGGTCAACAGTTGAATAAAAAATTCGTTGTCAAAGTATATTTAAAATACAGTTATAACAATTAGAAAAATTCTTGAATAATGAATAGTTTTATTACATGTTGGGAATTCAAACAACCACAAACCGAATAGATTGCAACATGGCATGCATGGGATACCAACAATTGCGTGGAAATCAGTTTTGATGTTGTAGGGGAACATGAAGCACAAGGAAGATTAGACAGGTCATCGATTTTGTGACTATGTAAAACACAAGTTGTTGCACGGGTGCACATAGCATTGTGTGTGGGTGAACAAAGTAGTTAAAATGATTCAATTCATTGTTGCAAGTCGTATCTATTACTGCATGTTTATTGTAAATTCATTTTCTAGAAATTGATAAATAAAAGGAACTCTTGTTTGTGTCCACATAGCCCAAGGTTTGGGTGAACCATGTAAAAACTATGTTGTCTCATTGTTATTTATGTATTTGGTCATTCCTCTATTTTAGGATTCTGCTATGCATTTGTTTTCTATATTTAATTGATAAATCGATCCTTTGTACCTGCCTACAGTTTCCTAACACAAATTGCATAAGAGAAGAATATAATATGAAATATGCTAAAAATAATTGATAATATCTAAGGTAGCAGTGCTTTGAGGGTAAAACCTCTCAATATCTCTAATTCAACTTTGGTGCATTTTGACCCAAATTTGAAATGACTGGTTAATTAGGTATTATTTCGTCCGGAATTTAAATGACATTTAAAAGCGATCAAAATTGATGACATGTTGAAATTTAGATGGTGTTGAAGTGAGAAATTTGGGTCCAAAAATGTCCCGATGATTCAAGAGAACAATTCATAATTTGAGTATAAAATTAGACTTACTACCTCCAATATATACAATATATATCCCCTGGGATATCCATTAGGTTGACTTAGATAACAACATCTAATCCCTAAGGTTGACCTAATTAACTAATAATAAATGTGATATGACTTCATTAAAAGTTAAAAGGTAGACAAAGATGACTACTCATAACCCAATACACACTATATGGTTAGGGGCATAGTATATTCCATAAACAAAGGGATTCATGTATAAAGATAGTATACCATATTTTTCTTAGGATCCAAATGATACTCACTAATACTAGAAGGTATACATTATAATGAACCCTAATCATCAATGTGTTATTTGTTAAGTTCATGTTCTAAGTGTTTATTTTGGATTTAATGTATTTGTTAGATGTATCTATTTTTTACATATTTATTATTTAATTATGGATTGATAAGTATGTAATTAATATCCCTTTATGCCAAATTTTACATTGATGTGTTGTAGAAGAAACTAGTTTCATAATATACAACCATGGGTTCTTAAACATGATGTTATGTCCCTTTTTTGGGCATCAAATAAAATAATGTTTCTATTTTGCATGTTCCACCTTTAATCAAAAGATTAATAGTAATTAAAAAAGATATAGAAACATTACCAAATCCTCTACTAGTATGATTTGATGGTTTTATCTTTGACATACATTTACTACCAATTGTAGGACGATATCACTCAAGCATAGTCTAAATTCACTAATCAATATAATATTTCCATCCATTTGTGTGTAGTTATAAAGTAAAAAGTAGTTCACATGTCTTGGATACATTAATAGAACTATAAATCATCATGTAAAATTTATTCACCAAGGCTCGAGCAACATCATTATGAAATTTAGCAAGAGGAAATTTGTGTGTATTTTTAATAATTTTGAAAATATTTTTGATTTCGTAAGAACTAATTTTTTTCTTTTGATGAATAGATGTGAACATTATCATTTTATAAAATAACAATAGTACACATAAAAACATAGAGTGAACACGTAAAATCACATTCAATAATTTTGAAAATATTTTTGACTCCATGAAGAACATAGTTTTAACTTAAAGGTACAAATTTAGAGCCAAAGAATCTCAAAGTGATAAGATGTGGGAAGGGACAATATCTTTTTAAGATGTTTCAAAGTAGTGGTGGAATCTAAGGAGTGCAACTTTAAAGAGAATTACAAAATGTGGGTGGGAATTTGCCTATTCAAACTCAGAAACTTACTTTTTCTTTATTACGAGAAAGGTTTGGGAAAGTTTTGATGGGAACAATTTTTAAAGTAGGTTTTAAGTCATTTAAAATTTTGTATTTGTGTGATGTCATTTAAACCTAATTGGAGAATATGACAGTTTGGAAAGTTTAATTCCATAAAAAAAATGTTAAGGTCAATTTTTATTTTAATAATACTCTAAACTTAAAGTCTAGTAAACTCATAGTTTATTAAAGTATTAGAAATGTCTCTAAAGTCTTTGTTGTCATTTTGAAGTTAGTTCTGTAAAGTAGATGGTTTTTTTTGGTAATGTGAAAAATTATTGATATTTTATTAACATTTAATTGTATAATTTTTGAATTAATTTTGTTAATTTATATTTTATGAGTAGTGGGTTTATAAGAATTTATTTCATGAGTATGAATGAAAGATTGATTGAGAAAAATAAAATGTCAATATATTTTATACATTAACAAAGATAAATATTAATATAAAATAAACAAAAAAAATATATTAATACTAAAATCTTATTTTTGTGAATGATTAAATACATCCACACATATTAATAAATCTTATGTACCTTAGATGAAATTGAAATCAATATATAAGATACATAATAGATTAATATGTTGTAAATCTCAAATAAATTACATTCAATCAAAATGAAAGAAGGTGAAAAATAGATAAATTTTAATATATTTAAAAATCTACAAGAATCAACCATTAAATTCTATATAGTCAATATAAATATAATATGTTGTAAATCACAAAAAGAATACATACAATCAAAATGAAAGAAGGTAAAAAGTAGATAATTTTAATATATAAACTTATCAAGAATCAACCATTAAATTCTATATTGTTAATATAAATATTAATCACAGAGAATTGGTTGACTTGAACTAAACAACCTAAATTAACATTTGAAGATGAAGAAGATGAAGTTATTTCTTCTAAAGAAGAGGAAAGTGAAAAGGAAAGCTATAAATGTAATTTGTAACATCTATAGGTATACAATTCATGGTAATATGCTTATACATAAAACTATTTTTTTTTGTAAGTGTAGTCTAGATTAATCCAATAATATGTATATACAAGAGTACAATTAATTTAGACTAATTTAATTTATATTGATATGTAGGTATATATTCTTTGAATATGTGTAGGTATTTCCAACGCCTTATTATTCTGATTTTTCAAAAGTGAAACCAACATTTAATTGAGGAAATTAATATTTTAATCACATTGGAGAATGTGTATCTTGGATTTTTAGTCTAGGACCCATTCATCCAAGGGAAAATGGGTCCCCTTCAAGTCCTAAGACCCATTTTTAAATATGTTTT
>VDFB02032661.1:0-16527 GCA_007258455.2 Sequoia sempervirens
TTATCAATTAGGAGGATCCTAGGAAGGGTTTCTTTAGGTTCAGAGGGTTCACCACCAAGCAAATGCTTGGAAAAGAATTTTTTTGAAAACACACTGTGATATGAAAACAAATGCTAAATGAAGATAAATGAACTCCAACTCATGAAATAAAGTAATATAAGCCAAATAATGAGTGAAAATGATGAAATTAAACTACACCAAGTTAGGGTATGTGTAGCTGGGAAGTTTGGATCTATGTAATGCAAATTTTGGAAATGTAAAGAAGTTTTTAAAATATGTTGTGGAGGACTAAGATGCCCAATAAGGTGTATTAGTCCTGCTGCTATTTTTAGGAGAAAATGTAGAGTCTTCTGATCTTAGAACTAGATCTTTGAAAATTGAGTTTGGGAGGACTAAGATGCCAAAGATGGCATATTAGTCCCATTCTGAATTTCTACAAAATTTGAATTAGATCCTAATCTCCAAGGTCTACACAAGCTTCCCTTTCGGTCTCAGGTTCTGAAACTTTCGAATAAGGCTTATATATGAGTTTCTATGGAGATGAAAACTTTGTAATGCAACTTTGCAACTTCTAAAACTTTTCATTCCAAGTGTTCTTCAAGTCAACAACCTAGATATGCAATCACAAATGTGCAAGATGGGAAAAACTTTTTATTTATTAGTGAATAGGGGTTTGCCTTGGTCAAACCCTTTTAGGTAATTAAACCAAATGATGATTTATGAATCATGAAACATGAAATATGTAAATGATATCACCTTGTATGATGTCTTGTGAAGAAAATATGCAATCTAGAACCATGTAGTGGCCATGAAGAATGTAGATCTTGGATCTTGGAATATGATGTGAAGAATGGTTGCAAATAGTTCAATGTTACATCCACAATCTTGGCTCAAGAACATAAATTTATGGACTAAACCCTTGACATGATGCTTGAATTTTGATGATGACTTCTAATGCTTGATTAAATGCTCTTGAATGCTTGAATACTTGAATGCTTGGATACTTAGATTTCTTGTTATGAAAAATGGGTGGAGGAACCTTGTATTTATACTTATTCATGATTAATATCCTAAAATCAGACCACAACAAGATGACATGTGAAGTCATTAATTAAAGGAAGCTAAATCTTGACCAAATTTGAAATTGGATCCCAAAAATAAGCCAAGGAGGACTAAGATTCCCTAAATGGCGTCTTAGTCCCAAGGCTCAATTCTTGAGGCACTGACTCCAAAAAGGGACCTATTTTGGTGGTTTCAAAATCAGGCCTCCATAGACCCATGGAGGACAAAGACACCTTAGGTGAAAAATTAAGTTGATCACAGTGGGATACATAGATAAAACATTGTTGTCGTTTGTCTTTTGGGAGTTTTTGGGGTTTCCATAAAATATATAGTTTATTAGGCTTGTAAGTTTTAGGAATTGGACCCGAGTGAAGCCATAGAAAGCATAAATATTAAACAAAAGCGAGGCAAACAAATTGTGAAAGAAAATGCACAGAATTTATGATTTTTGCACTATATTCACTTTGGTGAGAGGATGAACTTTGGCACCGAGCTCACTAAGAGAGAAATTATCCCCAACATAATCAAGGGGTTTGAAATCTTACAGTGATGACATTAAGTAAGATAGGTGAAAGCTGATCAAGAAGGGAGTGCAGTCAGCTAGCGATTGAGATCTGAAAAAAAACCAATGTGAGGCACAAAGGTACATGTGGATGATATATGAAGCCATAATTGGATCACCAAGATACACCATCAAGGATAGAAAAAAGGAAAACAAAAAGAAAAACTAAAAATTCCACGGATCAAGCTTCGACTGGTTGTCCAACACAGTGGACTGGGTCTAGGCTATTTTTCCAAATAGAGGTTTACAAGTGGAATGCGTTGTCCACTACAAAAAAAAATGTATGCTCACAAGGGCTAGTGGGATCCAGGTGTCCACTAGGTGAGCCCCAATGGACCATATTAAAGCCATAACTCCATGATTTTAATAAGGCATAAAAATGCATGCTCACATGGGTTAGTGAAGCTAGGCGTTCACTATGAGCCCTAGGGGACCATATCAAAGGTATACCTCCATGAATTTAATAAGGTACAAAAGGGAAAAATGCAACAAGAAAGAAGGAATGATCAAAGGGACTTTGCTTAGTTCATGAAATGTCTTACTCTTAGGGGACATTGTGCTTAACATCTCCAAATGAGGATAAATACAATGTCTCATCCTGGGGAACATTGTATCTAATGTTTCCAAGAGAGGATAAGGAAATATCATGCTCTTAGAGGGAGTCAAACCAAATGACACCACCAAGAGAAGGACTCATCACAAGAAGAGAGGAAATAGCACAAGGAACATGCAAACAAATGCAAATGAAATCATGCCAAATTAATGCCAATGTATTCCCCCGCTTTAAAGAAATTACTAACACCATGCTATGAGCAATTACTTTAAAGTAGCAAGTGATAAATTCTAACAATAAAGAGGACATGAGAGCTTATTCAAAAATCCCTATGCCAAGTCATATATTTTTGATAAACTACATCATGCAAAAGGGAAGTATGTCACATGCGAGCCAACTTAAGGCACATCGTCCACATCCCAAGCTTGCTCTTATATATTCATGAAAGGTGGTCAACTAGCCAAAAGAGACAATGACAAGTGACATACGAGGACAAGGATACCTAACCCCTTGCTCACACTTAGTGTAGGACAAGAGTGAGCCAAAATGCAAAGAGGAACTAGGTGCGTCATCCCAAGGGAGAGCACCACAATCCTTAAGATGTTGAATTTTATTACTTAAAGCCTTACATTCATTAGTAGCATGGCCATGAAATCTATGATATGCACAAAATGAATTGTAGTAAAATTTATTTCATGTTTTTGGAGGGAGGGATATCAAACGATCTTGGAGGAGTCTCAACAAGATACATTCTTGATCAATGGTAGAGGGTGGTCCTTTATTTTGAAACAAAGATATCTCTTCCTTAGCACAAGGTTTCATACCTACACAAGAAACTTTAGATTGCGAGATTTTGTTCTCTCCTTTACTAGAGGGTGTAAAATCTAACAAATTCGAATCATTAGTGTTTTTTGTGATGACATTTAGATTAAGCGGGGATTTATTTGTTTGTTTCATTTCTTGCAAAGGATAACAATCAAGACCACTAGTGTCTATCAGTTCAGGATGCACTACTATTAAAGTCATCTTAGAAGGATGTTTTGTGATAGTGTTGATATTATGTGAAGGCTTGTTTGTGTCTTTTGAGGGACAATAACCAAGACCACTAGTCTTTTCTTGCATGTGAGGTTCTATAGGGACACAAATACCTTGTTCTGTAGCACCACATCCTTTTCCACTATATCCAAGTTGTTTCATAAGTTCATAACCTTTTCCATAAAACTTTTTCATTTCTTTTGGATTTGGTGGTTGTTCATGATTAAGTTCATCAAAGCTCCTGTTGTAATTAGCGGTTGGTTCTTATCCTAAAGTGGTTGAAGAATGCCACCAATTTCTAGTTGACATTATCGCTTTTTCTTTTCCCTTTTCAGAGTCTTTGTTTATGATATTGTATTCTCCCATGAATGATGTGAAATCTAAGGAACCCCAATCATCTTATAATAGCTTCATGACTTCTTCAATGTTTTATTCTGTTTGTCTATTACTGGCACTTGTGTGTTTTGTGTTAATTGCTTTCTACGATTTTCCTTGTTTTTCTCCAGTTGTAAAACACTGTACTTAGGGCTCATTGTCAACGTCCAATGCGTACACTTTGTTGTTGTAGACATACTTCATTTTATGATGAAAGGTAGAAGGCACTACATGCATCTCATGAATCCATGGTCTCCCTAAAAGGAGATTGTATGAAAGATTATGAGGCATAAAATGAATAAGGGTTTGTAAGCAACCTTTCCAACTATAATAGGTAAAGTTATCACTCCAATCAATTTATTTCCCACATTATCAAATACCTGAATAGATAAAGAGTTAGGTTGAATTTTTTATTTATCAAAACCAAGTTTATCTAAAAGCCTTGCACTACACACATTTAAGGCTGAGCCATTATCAACAAGTACCATTCATCCCTACTATATTGTAATTGGAGCCATGATCAAGAAAGGCCATATATTGTTTTGTAATCTCCAAAGCAAAGGGGAGTTCACTTGGGTGGAAAAATAACATTTCTCTATTCCTTTGTATTAGGATGCTATGCTTGGCCTATTGTGAATACTAGAAGGGATAAAAACCTGGTTGTAAGAAACTTTGAATCATGTTATGATCAGTGGGGGTACGGAGGCTTCTTGATGGTGGTCCTCTATAAAGATATCTTACAAGATTATTCCAAGTTGTTTGGATTAAGATCATACTCCTCTTCCCATCTTTGCAAGGAAACACAAGTGGGGCCTGCACATGGGGAGTAACGGTAAATGGGAGGGATGTTGAAGTTGTTTGTCTTGGCTGTAGATTGTTCCTAGTGTTGTATGTATGAGCAATGGTATTGTAACTAAGTTTTTGTGAAACATTGTTCTTAGGTGGTTCGAGGATAAGGTTGGGTTTGTTTTGAACTTTTGGTTTTTGAGAGGGTGGATACATGATAAGTTTAGGCTCAGGAGAGTATTGCAAGGGATATATAATGTGAATAACCTTAGAAGACTCATTGTTATTTTCATGATCTCTTAGTGAAGAGGAGTCTAATGTTACTTCATCATCTTCATCTAAGAAATTACTATTGTCAATGTTCTCATTTTCTTCCACTATTATGTCTTCCCTAGGAGGAGAGTTTCTAGGAGAACTACAAACCAAATTTTCTTGACATTCAAGGGTTGGTTCTTCGAAAATGACTTCATTGCATGTAAGGAAGTTATCAATGGTTGGATTTTCTTGTTCATAAATAGTGGGGATATTAGGAGAAGGCTCTATTTGATTGTCCTTTTTCTCCAAGGTCTCATTCTCTTGTGCCGTACTACCAACCCTAGTAGGAGAGCTTGTAAGATGTTTATCACTTTTTATGATTAGATTTTGTAAAGTAGCTTCATCACTAGTAGGGGAGGCATCACGAGAAGGAAAACTATGGTTTTGATGATTACAAATAGTTAAATGGTTTTGTTCACTTAGGTCTTTCCAAATGTTAGGGACATTGGGAAGGAGAGAGATAAGGTTATCACTTTCAATCCACATGTCCTTTTGAAAAATGTGATTTCCATGATTGTTCACGATTGTATCCTCTTTTACTAAAGCCTTCATGCAATTAGGGGAGGTGTTGAGAGATGGATTTGGGGTAAACAAGATGGTGGAAATGATCCCATCTTCTTGTTTTCTAATGTGTTCCAGAGAGGGAGGAGGATAGGGACAATCAAGACTCTCAATGCTTGTATCTTCTTTCACCAAGATGCCTTTGTCACTAAGAGGAGAGGTATTAGGAGGAGAACAAATATGATTGTTATGAGTGTCTACACTATCATCCTCACCAATAGGCACTGTAATATTAAAGATTGTGTCAATGGTTTGATGATTAACATGTTTCTTAATGACCTCATTATTGTAATCTAAATTGAACTCATAAGAGGGGATGATGTACTTATGCAATCCATTTTTAACCATATCAAAGCCACATTTCTTGAAAGAAAACATCCTATTATGGAAAAGTAAGGAAAGTGCAATGCAATGATCTAAAGTAAAATGCAATTTTCAGATTAGAAACAAGGTAATTTGTTGATTACACTATACGACAACCTGAAAGATGAAATGTTGTAAATGCAAATTTGGAATGAGCAATGCATGAAATGAAGTAATTTAAACTATATTTAAATAGTAAAATGCATGAAACAAAAAGTCAATCTACTAAAATAGATAACCAATTCCAACAAAAAAAGCACAAAAATGCTAATTTAGATCCTAAAAACTATAATATGAAATTCCATAGGGGGGCGTCTTAGTCCTCCTAATGAAATTTGAAGGTTTTAGAAACTGAAATAGGTAGCAAATCACTTAGATAGGGTACTGCAACAGAAAACCAGAGAGGGACTAAGATGCCACCAAGGGTGTTTTAGTCCCAATAAGGGTTATTTGCAAAAAATTAGACAACTCTGGGTTGATAACAGTGCTCTAAGGTTTCCTACTAGGACATGATGTTTGAAATAAAAATTTGTTTTCAAATGAAAGCTAGACAAAGTAACTAGTAGAACAAAATTGTTAGGTGAAAAAATTGAATCTATTTTTTCAATTTGGATATAATAAAATGTTTCTAAATAAAATTAGGATGATTGATGGTGCACTTTTCCAATTTTTCAATGAGATAGGGTAATTAAAGAAAGAAAAATACAACCTATACATACACTTTCACTAATCCAAATGAAACCCTAGATGCGAATTTAACAATGCACAGATACAATGCAAGAATGAATGCAACTAGATCTAGGATTTTGGTGGACTCAGAGTAAATGAATGCTCTTTAAAAACAAGAAGTCAGGTTCAACAAAATGATGAATAGGAAATGGATACCTTTTTGGGATATCACACTTCTCATTCAACCATTCACTAATGTCCTAGGGTTCCTAATTGAATTGAATAATAACCTCACAAGGTGAGCCAATTCTCAATTAGGAGGGTCCTATGATGGGGTTCTTTAAGTTCTATGGGTTCACCATCAAGCAAATGCTTGGAAAAGAAAATGTTTGAAAAAACATAGTGATATGTGAACAATTGCTAAATGAATACATTTGGAACATCCAACTTACAAAATCAAATAATATAAGCCAAATAATGAGTGCAAATGATGAAATTAAGCTACAAAAAATTAGGGTATGTGTACCTAGGAGGTTTTGAGATGTAATGAGGATTCTATAAATGTAAAGAAGTTGTCAAAATATGTTGTGAAGGAATAATATGCCCAAGAAGGCATAGTAGTCCTACTGCTATTTTTTGGGGCAAATCAGGAGTCTTTAGATCTCAGAACCAGATCTCTAAAAATATGTGAAAATTGAGCTTAGGAGGAATAATACGCCCAATATGGCGTACTATTCCCATTCTAAATTTCTACAAACTTTGAATAAGATCTTGAGCTCCAAGGTCTACACAAGCTTCCCTTCTAGTCTTAGGTTCTGAAAATTTCGAATAAGACCTATAAGTGAGTTTCCGTGGAGATGACAAATTTGTAATGAAACTTTTCAAAATTTTCAACTTTTGACTCCAAGTTATCTTCAAGTCCACAACCTAGATCTACAATCACAAATGTACAAGATGGGCTAAAATTTTTGTTTGTTAGTGAATGGGGGTTTGCATTGGTCAAACCCATTGTAGGTAATTAAACCAAATGATGAAATGAATCATGAGACATTAAATATGTAAATGGTATCACCTTGTATGATCTATTCTAAAGGAAATATATACAATCTACCATGTAGTGGCCATGAAGAATGTAGATCTTGGATCTTGTAATATGATGTGAACAATGGTTGCAAATATATCTTCAATGTTGCATCCATAATCTTGGCTCAACAACATGAATGGATGCACTAAGCCCTTGAAATGATGCTTGAATCTTGATGATTGCTTCAAATGTTTGATGAAATACTCTTGAATGCTTGAATACTAGAATGCTTGGATACTTAGATTGCTTGTTATGAAAAATGGGTGGAGGAACCTTGTATTTATACTTATTCATGTTGAATATCCTGAAATCACACCACAACAAGCTAACATGTGAATTCATTAATTAAAGGAGGCTAAATCCTACCCAAATTTGAAATTGGATCTCAAAAATAATCCAAGGAGGACTAAGACATGCCCTAGGTGGCATCTTAGTCCCAAGGCTCAATTCTCGGGGCACAAACTCCAAAAAGGGACCTATTTTGGTGGTTCCAAAATCAGGGTCCCAAGATCCATGGAGGAAAAAGACACCCTAGGTGGCATCTTAGTCCTAGTCCACAAATCAGGGACACACAGATAGAAACATTAAATGATCATTTATCTTTTAAGGTTTTTCGAGATTTTCCATAAAAATATATAGTTTATTAGGATTGTGGATGTAAAATAGGGACAATTAAGCCATAAAGAAGCATAAATAAAGCAAGGCGGGCCCAAACAAGTGGGAAAATTTAAGGGCATGCATTTTGGTGCACTACACCCTCCTTATCTATCTATTGATATTTATCTCTCCCTCTCAATTTATCTCCACCACTTCCCCATTCCTCCACCTTCCTTTCTTCCATCTCCACCTCTACTATTTCATTTCATTATCTATCTCTATCATTTCATATCCTCCATCCATCTCTTCTCTTTCTTTATATATATCCCTCTCACCTCTATATCCTTCCTATCTTTATATTTCTCTATCTACCCTCTTTTGTTGATCTCCTCTTTTCATCTCTGTCTCCTCCTCCTCTTCCTCTTCATTCCAAATCTCATATATTTTATGTTTTTTGTCCTCTCTTTATCTTTGTCTCTCTCTCCACCCTTCCATCTTTCCCCCATTATATTTATCTCTATCTCCTTTATATTTTATCTCTCTTTATCTTTCTCTCTCTCTTTCCATCTTTCCCCATTCCATATTTATCTCTATCTCCTTTTATATCCCTTCTCCCTCCCTATCTTTCCTCTCTCTCCTTCCATCTCCTTCCTTTTGTCTCTGTTGCCTCTCTATCTCTCTCCATATCTCTCTCACTCATACAAACATACACTCCTTGTTTCTCCCTCCCTTTCTCTAGCTCTATCTCTATCTCTCCATATTTAAATTCTTACATATCTCCCTCTATCTCTATCTCATTAGTTATCCATCTCTCTCTACCCCTATATCTTTCCCTCTCTCTACCCCTCTCTATATATCACTTCCCATCTCTATCTTTATATTTATATCTCTCCCTCTTTGTCCCTCTCTATATATTTATCTCTTCCATATCTATCTATCCATTTTTCCTCTCTCTTTATCTCTCCATCTCCTTCTCTCCTTATTCCTCTCCATCTCTATCTCCATATCTATCTCTAAATTCCTCTCCCTCTCTCTCTCTCTCCCATCTATCTCTCCCCTCATTCTATCCCTATATCTCCCTCTATCCCCCTATTTGCCTATTGCAAACATAACATGAGCCTATTGGTAATGGAGCCTTATTATATTCTTGATTCAAAGGTTTTTTTAGTTGTGTTTGGATCCTTGTAAATAGATACATAGTTGATTTGAAGCTATCACTTCTCCATTGAGACCTTTGTTTCCCAAAAAAAATTATTTTCTAAATGGCCTACCAATTGACCTCATGTATACAACAAAAATGTATATAAAAAATAGACCAAAAAATTCCCTAATTGATCTTCTAGACTTAGTGCATCCATTGCACACCAAGGTGTGATTACTAGTAATAAAATATGTACCTAAAAAATATAATTAATATATTACAAACAATATTAACATGAACTCAATATTAACAAATAAAAAATATTAAAAAATATTATTAGATAGTTTAAATTTTAAAAACAAAAGCTGCATTTCAAATAAAATATTAAAAATAAAAATAAACTATGTTAAAATTGTTAAAAATAAAATTATACCTTTTATATTAAAACTCAAAAACACTGAATTGAAAAATAAAATGAAACCTATTTATAAAAAGATAAAAATTCACAATTTATTGATTTATTATTAGTACTTGCATAGTACTGTAATAAGTTTGGCCTTTTTTAGTTAACTAGTTATTATTAATAATTTAGTTTTCAACCAATCAAAAACAATATTTAAAAAAAATTAAAATAAAATTTAATTTTGTAAAGTCAATTTGTGTAAGAACCCTCCTATCCTGGTGAAGAGTCCTTAGATGCTACTATTGTTTTTTTGGTGTCTTCAAATTTTTTTTTTTTTTTGTATTTTCTAATGATGTTGCCAGGTAAAACAAATACAAGAAAGATATGCAAATCCAAAATAAAAATGTATAATTCTATGAGTTGGAAATGATTATCTATATTTATTATTACATTCTTAATTGAAAATTTACAAAATAGCATGCCAAGTGCCTAACAATGCAATTAAGAATAATTCTCTAGAAATGAAACTTGCTATAGATGAAACTTGTATATGATCGATTTTCCCTTAAAGTTGTCTTTTCCAACTCTTTATAAGCTACAAAGTCTTCTAGTATGCTAGACGCCCTGGGCTAGTATGAAATGAGCTTCATAAGCCAAGCAACATGGGTGATAGAGACCACACCCAACAATGATGAGAGGATGTTTGGCTGCTATAGGACAATACAACCTCTTAGTTGCAATAGTATAACTAGGTTAGATGCATTCAATTGTAAATCAATGGCAACAATGATAACCTTTAGTTTTACAATGTAAAAAACCTTCATATCTACTTGGAACCTTGAATAAATCCTCACAAATATGCTTAATATTGACTGTTGGTTACAACCAAGTCCTATGGAAATCCTTCAGAAGATCTCTCACCACCTCAAGAATGCAAAATCAAAGAGAGATTTTGTTCTAAATGATCAGATTGTGCAAAAACCCTAAAACTCTTCTTCTCACAACCAAACCACCAAAAAGCATAATTTTCAAATGAGTGAATGAATGATTTTGTGCTTTTGATGAGCCATTATATACTTTTTCCAAGTAGGTCGATCCCCTCTAAAAGTCTCTTTTAAATCATTAAAATGATATTTAATATATTTCATGTGCACTTTATAACAAAGAATAAATCCTCATAAATGGGAACCCCTTTTAATGAATCATTAATTGTACTTTAAGTGACTTAATTGAGGGTCATGAACCCATTGGTCATAAAGTGAACTTAAAAACTTTATAATATCCTTTTATAATATTTAATTATCATTAAAGTCACTTTAATGATAATAACTCTATAAATACTCATTAAATTGCCAAACCAATTGAACTTGGGGATGGACACTGCATCCATGATATGTCGAGGTGCCTTACTATAAATAGTAACACTAGACTCCACTAAAAAATTGACTTACTATAAATAGTAAGTGTGTGAAACTGAGTCCTGAATCATCAAATGAAGGCCAATCCTAAACCAAACTGAGCTCTAGAGATGAAAATACTCAGCTAACTACCAAATAGGACCCTCTAACCATCTGCATTAGTTTACGAGGGCCAAATAATAGGCTAATATACCAAAATCAAGAACACACCAAAAAGGGGACATTACGGTTTGCCCTCCCTAAAATTGCTTGTCCCCAAGCAATCCTAACTACAAGAGAACACCTTTCCATCTAGATCCCAAGGGAATTGTTGTGTAATGTCCCTCATATCATCAACCAACAATTGAACAATTGACGAAACATGATGAACCATGTTACCCTTAACATCAAGTGTCGCAGGAGTGTAAACCTCAAGAGGAAGCAACTCTGAATGTTGACAAAGTTTGCTTCCCATATTTGTGCAATGTAAGATGTCATACAAAATGTCCAACACATATGCAGTAGAACTACGCATCTGAAATGAATCATGTACATGAGGATCAAAAGTGAAACTGTAAGTAATCCACATCATGTACACACAACAATACTCCCTAGTAAAACCTAACTCGAACTATGATGGACATGAAGGATCCCTCAACACACTGAAGAGTGTCCAAAATAATTTTCCTGGATCCTAGATCCAGAATGGGAGTCTTCCATATATATCTCTCTGAATTCCACTGCGCTAGTCTGATATCATCTTTACCATGCTGAAAATGGTGAAGCAACCCAATGGGACCCATCCAAACTACAGTGCTAACCTTGTCACCACTTGGATCCCAATGCAACTGATATTCACATCCATCCATCATGTGGAGATGTGAATATTTGAAAGTATCCAAAACATAAAAACTATCTTCATTCTCTGTAAACCTTCACTAGATGTGATAACTACCCCTCATAGGTAATGATAGATGCATGGATGCCTCTCTTAGGTCACTGATTTGGAACAAAACAAAACCCTCAAAACTATAAGACCAACCTATGGGGATACAAAAGATACCAATGTGGTCATATGATGATATAACATCATCCCCATACTGCTCAACCATGATAAGGAAATGACATAATTCTCCTTTTGAATCATGTATAGCAATGAAATTAGTGGCTAATCCACTAAGTGTGTAATCAACTTCTTCATCTAGCTCCCCAACTTGAGCCTTTATTGGGCTCTCAATTAGAGGTAACTCAAGAGATGCTAGATGCAAGTTATGTATACCCAAAGAATCACACACAACTGCATATTCATCATGTTTTCTTACCTCAACGCTCCTCCTTTGCATGCTCAATTTCTACACATTCTTCTCTTGGAAGAATTAGAGATCTAAGGTGTGACACACTCTATTTATTTTCTTGATCTAGTTGGTTGCAATGTTCCTTGACCTCTTGCAAATGTTGCTTCTCTTGGGAAGCCAATAAATTTTCCTTAGTTCCTTGTAGACACCCATCACACAAAACTTACATTTTGTTCACAACTTCCAAGGTATGATATACAAAATCCAACTTGTTGTGACTTGAATCAAAAATTCATTTCTCATTAATGACACCCTCATCAAGTATTCCAATAGTAGAAGAACCTTCCACAAAATTTTCTTCATGTTCCACAACATCTAGATCACGATTACGCTCCAAAGAGTGACTATTGTCATAAAAATCAGAATTGTTATCAGGACTGATAACAACTTCTTGAGTGTTGAAGGTAACATCAAGAACTTCTGCCAAACTATCATTAGGATGTAAGACCTTCTCATTAACAAACACTTCAGTTTTAACCCCATGTTCACATGTAGGTTGAAAATCATTTTGAAGCATTTCCTTTTCCTCATCCTTTCTTTTAAATTTCCCAAACATTCTTAGAAATCCCCATTGTGTTTCCGGATCACTCATCAAATCATACAAGTTTTGCATCAAATCAAGAGTGGATTTATCGAAAGCCATATTTTTCCTTTTTTTTGATTGTAATAGACTTCCCCAACAGGATGACAAGAAAACACTCTTATACCATTATAAGAACCCTCCTGTCCTTGAGATGAGTTCTCAAAAGCGACTGGTGTATTTCTTTGTGTTTTCTAAATGATATATGATTTTTTGTAATTTTCAAACAAGATGCCAAAAAAAGAAATGTATGAAGGGAAATATAATCTAATTAATACAATGAAACTAATAAATGCAACAACTAGGATTTTATTAACAACTATAATGGATTTCTTTACATTGATTTTTCATACCCAAAAGATTACAAAATGATATCTCAAATTCAAAAAATTTTAGCAGCTATATAAATGAACCTAGAAGTGATCGATTTGTTGCAAGAGGTTATTTATCTACCTTAAAAACTATCCAAAATTTCTTTGATGATATAGGCGATCCAAGTGGTGAAGGAATGAGCACAAAAAGCAAGGCATTTTGGCCTTAGAGACAACACGTGTGGCCTAGGGAAATGGTAAGGTTGGACTACTATAACTGTATGACCCCTTTGAAATGTGTGCAAAATGAATATCAAATGCAACCACAGTGAATTCTAGTTTCTCTTCAACAAACTACTCAAACGCTTGATCAAAAATTCACAAATCAACACAATATTGACCTTTGGTTGAAACCAACTCACTAAGCAATCTTTACCTAGTATCTCACAACCTCAGAATACTGATCAACGAAAATACCAAATTCTCCTTTTTCAAGAAATTGAAGAAACCCCAGGTTTCTTATTCTCACACACCAAACTCACTAGAGCCAAGTTTATAAAATACATAATGAAATGCATCGATTGCTTTCTTAGATGGTTATATACTTCTCTTTAAATGCACGACTCCCCATGAGGCCCTTTTAAATCATTAATATATATTATATACATTTGATGATTTTTTATAAAGTCACATTAAATGAGTGCCAATACCAAAGTATATTAAAATATATCTTTTAAGTCCTTAAATGGCCCCCTTTAGACATAAAGTTATAATATAACTTTATGATGCACTTTTTGAATAAATAATTAATTATTATTAAATATTAACTTTAATAATAATTAAAAATATCATATCTCCCTTCATAAACATCTCTTTTTCCATGCCTTATGAACTAGGGTTCAAAGACTACATCTACAATAGGTTCAGGTTCCTTTCCATAAATAGCAATACTATTCACTTCAACCTTAAGGTGACTTATTATAAATAGTAAGTGTATATAAATAAGTCCCGAATCACCAAAAAAGGTCAGACTTGAACAATACCTCACTTTGGGGAAGAAGAACAACCTGATAACTGCCAACTAGGACCCTCTAACCATGAGTATTAGCCTATGAGGGCCAAATAATATGGTAATCTACCAAAATCAAGAGCAAACCAAAAAGGGGACATTGCAGTCTGCCCTCCCTGATATTGTTTGTCCCTAAGAAATCCCAACTGCAAGAGAACACCTTTCCACCTAGATCCCAAAGGAAGTGTTGTATAATTTCCCTCATATCATCAGCCAACTCTTGTAGCACCAACAACTAAGCAACTGACGAAACATGATGTACTATGTCAACTTCAACATCAAGTGTCACAGGAGTGTAAACCTCAAGAGGAAGCAACTTAAAATGCTGAAAAAGTTTGCTTTCCATATCTGTGCAAGGTAAGATGTCATACAAGCTATCCAACACATGTGCATTAGAACTATGCATCTGAAACAAATCATGTACATGAGGATAAAAAGTGAAACTGCAAGCAATCCACATCATGTACACACAACAAGAATCTCTAGTAAACCCTAATTGGAACCCTAAAGCACACGAAGGATCCCTCAACACACTAAAGAGTGTCCAACAAAATTTTCCTAGATCCTAGATCCAGAATGGAAGTCTTCCATTCATATCTCTCTCTGACTTTCACTGTGCTAGTCTAATATCATCTTCACCATGCTGAAAATGGTGAAGCAAACCAATGGGACCTACCCAAACTATAGTGCTAACCCTTTCACCACTTGGATACCAATGCAATCGATACTCACATCCATCTATCATGTGGAGATGTGAATATCTAAAATTATTTGCAACACAACAACTATCTTCATTCTTTGCAAACCTCCACTAGATGTGATAACTACCCCTCATAGGTAATGATAGATGTGTGGATGCCTCTCTTAGGTCACTAATTTGAAATAGAACACACCCTCAAAACTACAAGGCCAACCTATGGGAATGCAAAAGATACCAATGGTTTCATAGGATGACAAAGTATTATCCCTATGTTGCTCTCCCATGATGAGGAAATAATGTAACTCTCCTTGATCGAGACTCATGTGTAGCAATGGCATTAGTGGCTGATCCACTAAGTGTGTGTTCAACTTCTTCATCCTACTCCACAATTTGAGCCTTTATTGGGCTCTCAACTAGAGGTAACTCAAGAGACATAAGATGCAAGTTATATATACCAAAAGAATTCCCTATATCACACACAACTACATATTCTTCTTGTTGGCTTATCTCAAGACGCTCCTCTTTTGCAACTTCTACACATTATTCCTTTGGAAGAATTAGAGATTGAAGATGTGGCTCCTCTACCTCTTTTTTTGATTGAGTTGGCTACAACATTCCCTAACCTCTTGCAAACACTTTTTTGCATTGGAAATCAACATCTTTTCCTGTTTAGCTCTTTGTAGCCACCCATCACACAAAAATTATGTTTTATCACATTTTATAAGGTCTAAAATACAAAATCAGACTACCTATGACTTGAATCAACAATGCATTCCTTGTTAATGACACCCTCATCTAGCATGCCAATAGTAGAAGAACCTTCCACAAAATTTTCTTCATGTGTCACAACGTCTAGATCATAATTACACTGAATAGTTTGGCAGTTGTTACAAAAATTAGAATTATTGTCATACCTATTTATAGCATAATAAATGAACTCAACCAAAACTTCATCCTTTGCTAACTGTCCATGACTAAGTGTTGGTTCAAGAGGTATCTCTGAAGGAAAATTAAGTATGCCCTATAAATTTTTTTCCTTATACATCCTTCTAACATACATTACTGCACCAGTCATTTCAGGATTGAAGAAAGCCACCCAATCTAGATAACTATCAAAACCAAATATTTTAAATTTATCTAGCATGATTTGGTAGTCCTTAAAAATTAGATTGAATTCCCATTCAATATTTTTCTTGGATTTTCCCATAACTGAATTGGCTAGAAACTAATGAGTGCTGGTCACTCCAATGATTCTAACTATTTGCTCACTGATTAATTAATTAAAACCCCAACAGGATGGTAGGAAACCACTTTGATACCACTGTAAGAACCCTCTTGTCCTATTGAAGAGTTCTCAAATGCTACTATTGTCTTTTTTGTGTCTTTGAGGGTGATCCCACAATTGTGGTTTACAATTTTTGGCCAAACTGGACACTGATATTTTTTTTTTGACACAATCTCCACATTCAGGCACCTATAGCGATTAAGCCGTAAGGAATTTGAAGATGATGCAAACTAGAGTCTTGTCATATTTTGTCTGTAGATTCTAAAAATATTTTTTTCAATTTTTTTGGAATCAGATTGCACTTCTTTTTCCATCTCCCACGAA